>JANAVB010031019.1:5016129-5141129 GCA_029216955.1 Iris pallida | reverse complement strand
ATTGATTCTGAAGTTTAGAAAAAATCCCGTTTTCAAATATTAGAAAATCACAAAAACCCTCGATACGACGTGCGTCCCGCCAATTAGGGCGACGTGGTCGCGAACCGAAGACATCGAAAGGTGCATAACGGCTTCGTGGTCGTGTGGGCTTTGGCGGAATTCAAATTGGTCGCGTGTGCGCAACGAATTTGATGTGTATCCGTCGAAATTCACCGTATCGGCCTCTGTGCAAACTTCTCAATTACTTCGTGCATGCTCGTCAGATCGAGACAAAACTTACGCCAACAGGACCGTATCATTTTTTTGGTCCTGTATGCCAAGTTTGGTCCAATTCTGAGACAGTTGAATCGGAACGCCGTTTTGCGGGCCCCACGGTCCGACTCAACGGACAATTTTGTGCACGGCCCACCGAAATCCAACTTTGAATATATGGTTGAGTTCGTATCGAAAAACTGAATCCGTAGACATATAGTTTGACGACTTTAGAGACCATTGACTCTGGCACGATTTTTGGTGCAAAGCGGGTCCAACGGTGGACACTGTTTTTGCCCGAAATTACCGTTTTGCCCCTATGTCTAGAATTGGACTTAAGAATAGGCTATCCTAGCTAATTTGACTATTCTGAGAATGTTGGAAATGTTTGTTTCAGCTTTCGGAGACATTTGTGGATTTTGGACGTTATGGCGTACCAGTTGACGGTATTTATTGGTTCTTCGCGCTGCCACCAGGCAAGTATACATTGCCTTCCTCTACAGTTTTATTTACACGCATTTTATTTCAGTTTTCAGTCTTTGATTGTTTATGGACATGTGCTTTTCATGTTATTTTTTGTGGAGTTATTTTTATTGCATATAGTCGTGTTCATGTTTGGCCTTGTGGTTCACACTTGGTGTTTCTCGTCAGTACCTTGCTTGAGTCGTGTCATAGAACGAGTATGTGTAAGTGAACTGCTAAATCCTTGATATTGTTTCCTTGGCACCAAAGAGTCCACACTCGGAACGAGGGTATTTTTCTTGATCTGTTTACATCCGTGAGTCCACACTCGGGACGAGGATGTCGGTTATTTGCACCAGAGAGTCCACACGCGGGACGAGGGTGTTGACTTGACTTGCACCAGAGAGTCCACACTCGGGACGAGGGTGTTTTTTTTGATCTATTTATATCTGTGAGTCCACACTCGGGACGAGGATGTCGATTATTTGCACCAGAGAGTCCACACACGGGACGAGGGTGTTGACTTGACTTGCACCAGAGAGTCCACACTCGGGACAAGGGTGTTTACATCAGAGAGTCCACACTCGCGACGAGGATGTAGTACTTGCACCAGAGAGTCCACACTAGGGACGAGGGTGTCTTGTCGTAAGCTAACCAGAGAGTCCACACTCGGGACGAGGGTTAGTGCTTAGTTCAAACCAGAGAGTCCATACTCGGGACGAGGTTTGGTTCTTCCATTGATCTCGTGGTTATCGTTCATCCGGCAGTTTATTTATGCATAGTTGTTCTAGTGTTCGTGTGTTTGTATTCGTATTCGTATTCGTGTTCGTATTCGTGTTTGTGTTCGTGTTCGTAGTTATTTGTTTTGTCCTTGTTCTTTCTTGTTTATTTCTTGCACATGATAAAACTGTTAGATAGGCATGTATATTATGTATCTTGCTATGTCCTCTGAGGACATGATGATCTCCTCAGGTTTAGCGGTTGTATGGAGTTAGCGAGTAGTTCTGGATGGCGGAGGATTTGCGGTTCTTGCAGGATTCAGGTATCGTTATTGTGTTTATTATCCGCTCGTGCTTTTCATACCTTATCATGAGATATCATGTTTCTTGTTTCAGTTGTAGACTCTTGTTATTTTCTTTAGAGTCTTATCGGACATTTATGCTAGTGGGCTGCAGACCACGACCCATAGTGTTCATTCATGTTTCATATTCTTATTGTGGATTGAGATATAGATTTATTTGCCATGATTTGGCAGTATACCATAGCCTTGACAGCGTTTACGTATTCAAGTCGGGCTGCAGTCCGTTCGATACGTAGCTGGCTTGCTCACGTGCTCGCATCCGAAAAGCGGGTACGGGTCGTGACAAGTTTTTTTGAGGGCCCATACAGGTCAGAGCATATCGTACCGGTTACGTTACTGTACTGGTACGAGCCTGCGCAACTGACTAAACCCTTAGAAATCTCAATCCACACTGCCTTGACAATTCTCCTAGAAATTCTCTACGTCCTTGAAAACTCCATATTTGCTCTCGATTATACTTCCTTGATTTCCGTACCTTTGATTCTTGTTCCTTCCTATTCCGGGGTGACGAATGATCGTGATGTCTAAGATTCATCAGAAATTCTTAAATTATAATATAGTATTGCATGATTATTGAGTTTTGGTTGTTTATAGATATGAGAGATCATAGATACCATATGTCCTGGATATTTTTTGGTATAATTATTAGTCACTAGTTAGAAGATTATATGATTTTAGTGACCTGTGTTTCAAGGGAGTAGGATGACCAAAGGTGGGTAGAAGTCCTCAAGTATTCGAGGTTATAAAGTATTTTGAGAAATTAAATTTGAGGAGATTAAGGTGATAGTAGACTTTGAATTTTAAGTGATAGTCATTAATTGGAATTTCGAGGACGAAATTATTTTAAGGTGGGTAGATTTGTAGCTCCCCTTTCCAGAAAATTTTTAAAAATATTTTTTTTTTATTTAATTGATTTAAATGAATTTTAGAATTAATTATTTAGTTAATTATTACGGTAGATGATTTTAGCCATGGTTGAGTTTTGGAGTACCAAACGACTAGGAATCATGGCACGGACAGTGCAGTGGCGTGCTTTGACTAGAGTTTAGCCATGGTAGGGAAAGGCCGAGCCATAGCGATGTCCTAACTAGGAAAACCAGGCCAAGTTGTGACATGACCATTATAAATAGTTTAATTATTCATTATTTGACATTTAGGAGACCCGGTTGTACCAAACCAGTCTGGACTGGAATCGAACTGAGCCAAGCTTATGTAGGCATCCAGTGTACACAAGATTCCATGTAAACATATTCTTGAGTAGATGCAGTGCCGATTATAGGATATTGTAATTCGTTATAGTTATCATTATTATTATTGTTTTATTATCAATGCTATTGAGATTATTATTATATAATATTATTTTATTATTGATTATATATAAAAATATTGTATTGCCTGTAAATAATTTATGGTATAGTTATATATATAAATATGTATAAACCCCAGGGTATACATATATTTATTTGTAGCTATATTCATAATTTATTATTATATATACATATGTATATGTGTAAATATGTATATATATGTGCATGTGAAGGTATACATATTGAATATGTGTATTTATATATATACATATTATATATATATAGTATATACTATATATATATATATATATCTATATATATATATATATATATATGTGTGTGTGTGTGTATTATATTTATGTGTATATATATATATATCTATATATATATATATATATATATATATATATATATATATATATTTTATATGTACATCTACACATATACTCTTATATATATATAATATATATATATATTATATATATATATAATCTATATATATATATATCTATATTATCTCTATATATTATATATTATATTGTGTGTGTGTGTGTGTGTGTGTGTAATATTTTGTGGTGTCTAATATATGTATATTATATATCTATATATATATATATATATATATATCTATATAAATCTATATGTGTAGATGTACATACTCCCTATATATATATATTATACTAATATATATATATATATATATATATATATATATATATAAGAGTATATGTGTAGATGTACATAAAATAACAAATATGTATAAATATATGTGTGTATATGTGTGTTTATATATATATATATATTTTATATATATGTATATGCGTGTATATTTTTTTTTTATATGTATATGCGCGTATATATGTATGTATACATATACATATACATAAGTATTTATGTGTGTATATAAATATACACAAACTATTAGATAGAAAAACCCCATAGTAACTAAGCCCCAAGCCGGCCCAAACTAATCCCATACAGCCCGGCCTGCCAGGCCAGGCCAGCCCTCTCGGGCTACAACCAAACACACCAAATTAGATCAGCTGAACCCGAGAGCCCAACATCAATTCCCACAGGCACCCAATCACCCGACCCCCTGTACACAGTGCTATATATATTTTATATATATATCGAAGATTCACGAACGAAAACCCAACCCTAAACTCGCCAACACCGCCACACCCCAACCCCGACCTCGAGGGCGGTCCCAGCGCCGCCACGAGGCTGCCGCCGACGTGGCAAGGCTGCCGCGCACGCCGAAAATTGCAACAGCGGTGCAACACAACGACAGCAGCACACCGTCGAGGTAACCAAGTTCCCGACTCGATTTCTAAGCGTCCAGTTCATCAATTTCAATTCCTTAAGATCCTACGTGAACCCAATATAACCCTCTTCCAAATCCATGAATTAGGTTACGACGAGGAGTAATGTATTGGTCGAGAAATCGAACCAAACATCGCAAAAAATTTGTAAAAACAGATCTTGTGAACGACCCAATACCCTATTTTAGAAGAGGAATTCTGAACAATATATTAGAGTATTTCAAAAACTAGTTAAACACAGTTTTATTCAATATATACGGCAGTAAAACCCTTTTTATGGAACCTGATTTCATTGAGTAGATTAAAAGTTAATTGATTATGAAGTTTAGAAAATAAACCCCGTTTTCAAATATTAGAAAATCATAAAAACCCTCGATACGACGTGCGTCCCGCCAATCCGGGCGACGTGGTCATGAACAGAAGGCATCGAAAGGTGCATAACGGCTTCGTGGTCGTGTGGGCTTTGGCGGAATTCAAATTGGTCGCGTGTGCGCAACGAATTTGATGTGTATCCGTCGAAATTTACCGTATCGGCCTCTGTGCAAACTTCTCAATTACTTCGTGCACGCTCATCAGATCGAGACGAAACTTGTGCCAACAGGACCGTATCATTTTTTTGGTCCTGTATGCCAAGTTTGGTCCAATTCTGAGACAGTTGAATCGGAACACCGTTTTGCGGGCCCCACGGTCCGACTCAACGGGCGATTTTGTGCACGGCCCACCGAAATCCAACTTTGGACATATGGTTGGGTTCATATCGGAAAACTGGATCCGTAGACATGTAGTTTGATGACTTTAGAGACCATTGACTCTGGCACAATTTTTGGTGCAAAGCGGGTCCAACGGTGGACATCGTTTTTGCCCAAAATTACTGTTTTGCCCATGTGTCCAGAATTGGACTTAAGGACAGGCAATCCTAGCTAATTTGACTATTTTGAGAATGTTGGAAATGTTTGTTTCAGCTTTCGGAGACATTTGTGGATTTTGGACGTTATGGCGTACCAGTTGACGGTATTTATTGGTTCTTCGCGTTGCCACCAGGCAAGTATACCTTGCCTTCCTCTACAATTTTATTTACACGCATTTTATTTCAGTTTTCAGTCTTTGATTGTTTATGGACATGTACTTTTCATGTTATTTTCTGTGGAGTTGTTTTTATTGCATATAGCCGTGTTCATGTTTGGTCTTGTGGTTCACACTTGGAGTTTCTCGTCAGTACCTTGCTTGAGTCGTGTCATAGAACGAGTACGTGTAAGTGAACTGCTAAATCATTTATATTGTTTCCTTGGCATCAGAGAGTCCACACTCGGGACGAGGGTGTTTTTCTTGATCTGTTTACATCCGTGAGTCCACACTCGGGACGAGGATGTCGATTATTTGCACCAGAGAGTCCACACACGGGACAAGGGTGATGACTTGACTTGCACCAGAGAGTCCACACTCGGGACGAGGGTGTTTTTCTTGATCTGTTTACATCCGTAAGTCCACACTCGGGATGAGGATGTCGATTATTTGCACTAGATAGTCCACACACGGGACGAGGGTGTTGACTTGACTTGTACCAGAGAGTCCACACTCGGGACGAGGGTGTTTACATCAGAGAGTCCACACTCGGGACGAGGATGTAGTACTTGCACCAGAGAGTCCACACTCGGGACGAGGTTGTCTTGCCGTGAGCTAACCAGAGAGTCCACACTCGGGACGAGGGTTAGTGCTTAGTTCAAACCAGAGAGTCCACACTCGGGACGAGGGTTTGGTTATTCCATTGATCTCGTGATTATTATTCATCTGGCAGTTCATTTATGCGTAGTTGTTCTAGTGTTCGTGTGTTCGTATTTGTTTTCGTATTCGTGTTCGTATTCGTGTTCGTGTTCGTGTTCGTGTTCGTAGTCATTTGTTTTGTCCTTATTCTTTCTTGTTTATTTCTTGCGCATGATAAAACTGTTAGATAGGCATGTATATTATGTATCTTGCTATGTCCTCTGAGGACCTGATGATCACCTCAGGTTTAGCGGTTGCATGGAGTTAGCTAGTAGTTCTGGATGGCGGAGGATGTACGATTCTTGCAGGATTCAGGTATCATTATTATGTTTATTATCCGCTCGTGCTTTTCATACCTTATCATGATATATCATGTTTCTTGTTTCAGTTGTAGACTCTTGTTATTTTCTTTAGAGTCTTATCGAACATTTATGCTAGTAGGCTGCAGACCACGACCCATAGTGTTCATTCATGTTTCATATTCTTATTGTGGATTGAGATATAGATTTGTTTGCCATGATTTGGCAGTATACCATAGCCTTGGCAGCGTTTACGTATTCGAGTCGGGCTGGAGTCCATTCGATACGTAGCTGGCTTGCTCACGTGCTCGCGTCCGAAAAACGGGTGCGGGTCGTGACAAGAAAGGACCATGATAGATCGATGATATAAACATGTGATCAGGTCAAGATTTCAGAAAGATTAGAAGACACGAGTAGAGATCAAGGGCGAGTGCTGATTGAGACATCTATTCAGTGAAACCCTCACACATCTTGATTTACATGACCTGCATGGGCCACCACTTAAACCGTGTCACGCCCCAGAACCAGAATACTGGAGAGCGGGGGATAGACACAGCCAGCTACGTACATTAAAGTGAATCTCACTTCACAATACAGTCACGGCTGTCTAGATGTATGAGGGTTTACTACAAGCTATTAGTCTCTTCGGGTCAAGAACAAGCCTAGTGTCTCAATCTCAAGCAAGCAAGTAAATGTAACAAGATGGCATATCATCAGACATACAAAGTAAGGCGTCCTAAACATTACATATTCAGATGATCATGAAGCTAGTCATACAAAATGCGAAGACTAGCAAGAGTTTAAGTCATACATGATCAACCCTAGGATTTGTTAATCATGTTACAGCCCTTAGGCAGACAGGAATATAAATTCAACACGAGCTAACACTTGCGTGGCGGCTAAACGCCTCAAAAGAATAATTTACAATAGAGTGGAGGAGCAAAATAAAACCCATTCGTCACCAGGGTTGCGCCTAGTGTTCACCATCTGGCTGAAAGGCCGAAAGATCTTCGGGTGCTACTCCGAAATCTGGCCATACAAAACCAGCTAGGTCAGATCCTAGAAAGAGCAAGTGCCACAAGAGAGGCTTCACTTAAGAACTGAAACTAGCATATTAGCACATGAGACATAAAGGATAATAAAAGACATGAGTAAGAGAAAATAAGGTGATAAACGATAAGACAACTAAGGGACTATTCCGGTAGCCAAGTTACAACCCATAAACCAAATAAGGACCGGGGTTGTAACCCTTCACCTGAATAGAACTTAGTCTCTAACAAATTATCGATAAGGTAAAGCATAATAGTAATGTGCAGAAATAACCATGTAGTGGTCTTACCTAGGCAAGACTAGACTGGACTCCATCCATCAATCATGGCCAAGCAATGAGTACGGCTTGATACTTTAACTAACTAGGGTTATCACAAGCCTAATTACTAACAAGATGCATCGAGATGTTCCAACAGCCACAAGCCCTGCAGTCTTAATCCAGGTTATTCGGTCACAAGTTGAAAGAGTTGGATTAGGTGACTTGGAGGTGTAACACATAACAGTGTGCTGAAAATGTGCCCTACTCGACGGCAGGCTACAAGTCTAATTAGAGCGCCCAGATAACGGGACTGCCTGTAGCTGGGAAATCACTTTATGAACTACTTGAACAATCTAGTCATTATCCTAGTCAGATTCAGTATGAATTCCTGACCGTGGTAACAAGGAATTCATATCATAGACATGACAAGACGAGATATGTAGCTTATACAAGCACAAACACCCACGGTGTCAAGACAACAGTTACTTAGCAAGTCAAGATAGCCGTAACAATAGCATATCGAGATTATCATGTTAGGTTTACTTATCAAGAGTGCACCACGATAGGCCACTATCATGTCATGTTACTTGTTACTGGTTAGGAGTGCGCCTTAACTGGCCACTATCGTGTGTTATCCTTGCATTATCATGTCGTGTTCATGTAAAAGCCATGCCAATATTGAAATCATGCCAAGTCCAAAACATAACCATGCCATGAGGGTTGCCGCATAAGGGTTGGCCGCATGAGGGTTGCCGTAAAAGACTGGCCGCATGAGGGTTGCCGCAAAAGACTGGCTGCATGGGGTTGCCGCATAAAGGCTGGCCATATAGGGTTGCCGCAAAAGACTGGCCGCATGGGAATGCCACAAAAGACTGGCCCCATGGGGTTGCTGCATAAAGGCTGGCCACATGGGGTTGCCGCATAAAGGCTGGTCTTCTTCTCCAAAATCTGAGAAGAAGAACCATGGGAGCCATGGTTTCCAAGCTCCATAAAACCTTCAATGTAAGTCCAAATTTGGACTTCCATAGGTCAAAATAGGGTAGAACAAAATTTTCTACAACATGGAACAATCAAAACTTGAAAATAATAAAGTTTGATAGATCAAAACCCAAGAAATCTGAAAATGTCACAAACTTAGATCTACAAGAAATAAACCATGGAAATTGAAAATACTAAGTACTAAAGTGTCTTAGAATCTCGTGATGAAGAAAATAGAACAACAAAAATTGAGTTCATCCATGAAGCAAGTTGTACTTGCCTAGGACTTGGTAGGTGGGAGGAGTAAATGAAGAAGATGAAGAAGTAAATGAAGAAGTGAATGAAGAGAGAGAGAGAAGGAGTTGGGTTATATATCAACCCTCTACATCTCAAACCAATCCAAACCAAGCCAAGCCAAGGCAAACCAAGTCAAATTGAACCAAACCAATCAAATAAACCAAGTCAAGATTAAACCAAGACTAGGCTAAGCAAAACAAGTCTAACTACGGTCCACCTGATAAATGCCAGAAATCTCGTATATGCATACGAAAATAAGTATAACGGGAAACGGGAGTGACAAGCATGAAGATAAAAACTTTGATGGTATGGGACTGGGCTGAATTGTAATGTGTAAATCTCCACATTCATTATTAACATAGTCATAATTCCATCATAGGTTGTTTGGAACTTGGACTCGATACAAAAATCGCACCAGCAGCTCAGGACTACAGAAAAGTGCACTCTCTGTCTGCTTCCAATTCTTATAGTCTTGTTCAGTACATATTATACTTATGCCCCTTGCTTGATGACACGGTGGATACAAGGTAGTATCATGGACCCCATTTATCATGTTCTTGTTGTATTTTATCATCATTTTTCATGACTTGTCTGGGCCCATGTATACTGGTCGGGACGAAAAAATATCTTAGTAGACGTGTGAACTACCCATTCTATCCCAATATGTCTAATCTTGACTGATAGCAGCTGCACATGACACATGCAGGGTGCCGTATTTATCCCTAAGCCGTTAACATGTCGAAAAGAATATTTCAACACACTTAGATAGTTGTCTTTATTATTTCTTTATATTTCACCATTTGACATGTCACTATGCGATTACATTCTTTCCAGTGGAAATACTATATTCTGCGATTTATGCTTTTATTCTAGATATACTTTATCATCAATTTACCTTCTTATTCATTCCACATATGCTATATTCATGCACTGTCAAATCTATTATGATGCTGATAGCTTTTCAGTTTGTGTGCTTGTTCCATTCCTGACTGGATAACCAACATTTTTAGGTGATGAGTTAGAGAATTTCTGTACTACGTATTATGAGCATACTGCAGATCCTGATTTTGGTGCACAGGTGAATTGGAGGCTGCCTATACAGAGCTACCTGCTACCGATAATTTTTAGAAGATTTTTGTAGCATTCTCATAGACTGGATTATTTTGAGATTTTAGATTGTATTTCTATTTTGTGACTCATAAGTTGGATTGTGACTGTTCTTTAGTACATTCATCTTTGGAGACTATGTCATTTTATACTCTTTATCTATGTTGGAGTTTGTCAGATTCATTTATCCACCTCTCCAAACTGTGATATTTTATATATGATCCATCTTGTTTTAAACTATTCCGTGATGTGGTTTAAACTGTACAAATACATATAAATTGCGTTATTGTTTTATAAATGTGGAGATGACTAGACAGCGTACTATCACCGACTCTGTGGCATAGTCTGGACGTACCCACGGCTCATGCCTAAATACTGGGTGCGGGTTGTGACATGTTTAGTTTCACACTATCTTGTAAGCTTTTTATTAACATTCCAGTCTTTCTTGCAGCTCGATTTGAATTTATATACAATTTAATTTAGACCTGTACCTATATTCAAGGCATTCCGAAGATATATGTATTTCGGCCAAGTCCAGTGGTAGCAAATTGGAACAAAGCTGACAGGTAAATTTCAATCCTATGCTTGCCATCTCGTACTCTCGATTCGGACTTATCTTTAGCAACTGTTCTCAAAATTTTGTCGCATATGTATATCCGATACATACGTGATTCATTCAATAAAGTCACTGTACGCGACGCGATTCAAAATCGCATTTCTCATTTAGTATGTTTCATATGGACTTATCAACTACATGCGTCACGTCGAGCCATCGCGCATCCGATCACAACGATCCTTCGCAACGCCTTGCGTTCGAAGTCGCCACCCAACTATTTTCTAAGTTTGTCTATGCAACTTATCTCGATATAGTTTCCTTTGTTGACTTGCAAATGCATCAACATTCAGGACTATGCCCGCTAGGTTACTTACCTAGACATCGTGCTCAAATTTTCCTGATGTAACTTTAAATTGACATTGCACAAAGGCTACAATCTATCCGACACAACTGTTTATATCGAGGCGACGGTGCTCAAGGCAACTATCGCCTTGACTCAAAGTCTCTACAATGCATCTTACGTTCGATTCTAAACGAGTAGGAATTCACTAGCAAAATTCCCAACTTATCCGTCTCGCAACATCAAATATAAGTTCGATTCACGCAAGCTCAATTGCAAGGTGAATTCAAATCTAACGACATGACTCGTAATTTATTCTCTTATCACTCGCGCTCGTGCATAGCACGATTCTCAAAATTTTCTAGATTTATCGTCAATATGCACCACATAATATTTGTTATCAATGTAATTTGTATGCGACATCGCATGGGTCATCTTACGGTCTGCAACATTCAATTTGATTTGGCGATCAAGTGTTCTAGGGTCAGCTGCCCCGAAGCTACGCTCGATAATTGTGGATTATAAACGAAGGACAGTTTACTACGAACCATGTTATATCTTATTTCGGAGTCAAATCACGTTCCGACAATTTCTATACGACTACCCAATTTCGGACAAAACCATTTCTATCGGCGCAACTATCCTCCGAGTAAAGTCATGCACTACCGTCGATGATTTCGTAAATTATAAAACATCTTCTCGCATTGAGTTCGAGTATATCTTATATTACGGTCGACACACGAGATGCTATACGCATCGAGCAATCGTAGATGACTTATAGTCATGTCTTGATCAATCACAAAGTTCATGATCAACCAGTTCGTTCATTCTCGTATTGTTATTTACAAAATTTTGATAGCACGAGGCACACTCCATTTTGTATTCTCACATCGTGCTTACGTTTCTTACATATCGATCTCGATACGTCGTATCAATTTTGATAGCATAAGGGTCAACTTTGAATCCGTTTCAACGTCAACTTAACTCGCACCGCATACATCCAAGTTCGCAATAAACTTTTCCATACGCATCAACTCATTTTCTGATTCGTCGCATCCCGCTATACTTTGATCGCGTAACTGAGTTACTGATTATCTAACATCGAACCCTCAAGTCTTACGATCTCGCACTCTAAGTTTCGCATGTTTTTCAGTCGTACTCAAATGAGTTTCGCCATAACATAACTAACTATCTCTTAGGCACTATTTACCCGTATCAACCAACTCTTCACCAAAGACGCACATCGTGCGATCCGATTATAATTTTCCTCGCCCTACATTTCTATCGAGATCGCAAGCCGTGCAATTCGATTTCGATTCGTCTCGTCCAACATTTCTATCGAGATCGCAAGTCATGCGACTCATTTGTAAGTTTGAGTTTTTCTTTCTCGTCGATCCGATTATTACCTCAAGGCATAATCGTTCCGCTAGTCTCGGTCGTTCGACAGACTTAAAATTTTCATCCGACGTATTATTCATTGATACGAGTCTCGCCTTATCGTCCCAACCGATTTTCGAAGAACACTTACATCAACATACCGTCAAACAAATTTCCAATCGAGTCTCGGTACTTTTTCGTCCGTTGCGGACAAACCTTCTGCAATTTTCATAATGCGTCGATGTAATTCATCGCACAAGTGGGATATCATATACCACTCAGAATCGAGTCATTCATCGCATACGTGGGTATGGCATATACTACTCGAAAATCAAGTCATTTCCCTCGCAACATACTATTTATGAACCAACGATCTCTTCTGACTCACGATTTCCGCAGTGATCGTGCTTGATCACAACCGTAACTTTGATTAAATTAAATCCGACACAACTCGGCCAATGTTTTCATTTGCCAACATAAGTTCGGTGTGCAACCGAACGATTCATTCTATCAATTTATGATTTTAGTTCCTTCAGTTGCATCTCGTGCAACTATTTATTTCCAATCTCCTTTGCACTACGTGCAACGATTACTTTGGTATGCGTTGTACCACGTGCAACAATTTACTTCCGACATGCGTTGCACATCGTGTAACGACTTATTTCCGACATTCGTTGCACCTCGTACAATAATTTTTATTTTTGACATCTGTTGCTGTTAGGGTTATATACTAAAAGTATCAATTTTGTAGTAACCTTATTTCCTTAGATTTTGAATAAGAATCATATGGGCAAATGTTTGCATATTGTATTTGTTGTAAGTGTTAATACAAATGTCTGATATTCTATATTGTAGATAATATGGTGTGTGGTGTCACACAGAAGATCATATGATCAGTTCCCTATGGAGTATATAAATAGTTCACAACCTAGATGGACTTGGACAATCCATTGGAAAGGTTGTAGTGTAATCTGGTATTAGTCTATCTTGACTATAGGTTTATACTAGTACACTTTGTGTGTATTGAACAGGACCACTTGAGGTGGTTCTCTTTGTACTGACTATATAAGAGAACAAACACCTCTGTTATTATGGATGCTTGTGCTCTTAATCCAGATATAATAACAGACATGTATATGCAGTGTGCATTACTTTAACTCATGAAAGAGTAAGATTCATTATGGATCAACAACCTCTATGAATTGGGTAATAATATTGTATGTATGATGGGCTGTTGATTATAAATGGAATCCATGTCCCGATACATCGGGTTGATGATGTCCCCTTAAGGAGCTCATAAGGATTGTCATGTAAACCCTGCAGGTAGATTATATCCGACATGACAAATAAAATTGAGTGGTACTACTTAAGGATAAAAGATGTCGAATCAATATAGTTGTCAGTAACTTAATTTGATCGACGGGCATACGATATCTTAACATGGGAAGCCAAACGAGCATATAATAAAAGGAGCCCACAAACATAATTTGGGACTAGAGAGGTAGTGCAACAATAGCTCATTAGTGGACCGAGCTATTGTTAATGGGCCTGGATTGTGTGTTCGGGCTGAACACGGGATATCCAGATCCGTTAGGAGGCTAACCCTAATTTCTCCTCATGGTCCCTGCTGTAGCCTATATATATCCTCTATTCTCTGGCCGCCATATTACTGATCAAAAATCTGAAGCTTTCTCTAAATTCGTGATTCACGTAAGAAGAGAAAGAGAGGGCTGGCAAGGAGAAGAAAAAAAGGTTGGAAGATCGTCGCCCACACGACGTCCAACTCGAGAAAGGAATACGTGCAGAAGATCTTGGGGTCGTCCGCTCCAGATTGGCAAAAATTACTTGTCTTTTTTCCGCCGCAGGTATAATTCGTGAACCCTAGTTTCCGTCTATGAAGGGTTAGAACACGTATTAAATCTGTTTAACTTCCTATCGATCAATACGCACACCAAAGTAAGGGTCCTGGGAAACCCCAGTTCCATCAGTTGCACCTCGTACAAGGATTTATTCCCGACTTTCAAATTCAATGCTCAAATCCGTTCAACACATTCAATATTGACTTATCACTTTCATTGCAACGCATTATTCACAATCAACTCATTGCACTTCCTGCAACGTTTTACTTAAGTTTTCATATTGGTGCAACCAATATTCACAACTCATTGTATTTCATGCATCATTTTATTTCTCATTCAACATGTTACATTGCAACAACAACATCTTAAATCGCATTTCACAATTTATTGCACTTGCAGCAACTAATATTTCACGGCTCGTGCATTCAATGCAACGAAACATTTTACGACTTTCTCCACAACATCAAGTAAATTTGAAGTACTTGCGGCAACGTTATCCAACTTTGTATTAGACTTATTGTATGGAACATCCAGTGCGGCATCGAATAGAGTCAAGAGTGATTTCGATTGGTGGTGGACAACTCTTTAGAATTGAAATAAAAGAAATTTCCTGAGGAAATTGAGCCTAGAGCTCTGATACCAATCTGTCACGCCCCGACCCGGAATCACCCGAATCATCATCCTCGCAGGAGGGTGATGCCGCACGAGCCTGGAGTTGTGCTCGTGCAAGGCAAGATGACAAGTTCTCAAATGGTTATCTTTGATATGATATTAACAACGAAAGAAAAACAGAGTATACAAAATAATTCTCTTTATTGATATTCCAACTGAGATTACAAAGGCTTACGGTAGCCCAACGATATATGCCAGGTTGGCTACAACACTCAGGTTCTCTCTTGCCTATAAAGGATTTCACCGTTCCATACATCATGCCTTCTATATCTCGGCTGCATCAATCATGTTGCAAGTCCGAGCGTCAAAGCGATCGCACGCATCAATACGCTTCGGCATTCCAAGCCTCAATGCGTTCAAGCGAAGCTCCACCGCGAACAATCCATTCCCTGCACCCTGCATGAAAGTTGGTGGGGGATCAGTACGTTCGTCCTCTCATGCACTGAAGTAAAGACCTTCTTTCTAAATCGACGTTGTAGTATTTATGTTCAATCATACAACTTAGCTTATGATCTTGCTATATTCTCCTTAGGGTCGATTTCATGGCATATTCGAAAGTAGTAAAGCAGGTTATCATGGCAAGCATGTTATTCAAACTGAATAGGCAAATAGACAAGCAATCTCGTGTTTGATTCGTGGCGCGACTTCTTACCAGCATGGACGCACTCGTCCTTACACCGACGCAAGGTGAATATGCTTCATTCCTTCCCTGTCATGTCACAACAAAAATACAGTAAATTAGCGACGGACGATTAGCGACGGATATTTTCCGTCGACGTTAGCGACGGCTTCGTGGCCACTCGCCGACGGATTACCGAACACACGCCTTTACATTTTTTATTTTAATTTTAGGGGGAGGAAAGGTCGCACATCCGTCGCTAGGGTTTCAGAGATATAGCGACGGGTCTATAGTCGTCGCTACGTAGTCGATTATTTGGCGGGAATTATGTCGAGAATTGGCGGGACATTTCTTCGACTACTTAGCGACGGATATTCAGTCGACAAGTATCAAATATAGCGACTACCGGGCGACGGGCTACAAGTCGTCGCTAGTCCGTCGCTAAATATAAGTTCCAGACTTTAAATGAAACGGCGGGAGGAACTTTTCGCCTTCCCCCCCAAATTCACTCTCTCTCCTCTCTCTCTCTCTCTCTCCCGCGGCTTCGGTGATCGACGTCGGCGTCCTCTCCTCTCTCTCTCCCGAAGGTAATCCCTCTCTCTCTCTCTCTCTCTCTCTCTCTCTCTCTTTCTCTCTCTCTCTCGATCTCTCTCTCTCTCTCTCTGTCGTGGTGTCGACGTAGGGGCAGCGGGGACGGCAGGCTTGGGGACATTCGGGGGCAGGGCGGCTGGCTTGGGGCGGTGGCTTCGGGGGCTGGGTGGCGGGCTTGGGGCGGGGGCGTCGGGGGCTGGGCGGTGGGCTTGGGGAGGGGGCGTCGGGGGCTGGGCGGCGGGCTTGCGGCGGGGGCGTCGGGGGCTGGGCGGTGGGCTTGGGGCAGGGGCGGGGGCGTCGGGGGCTGGGCGGCGGGCTTGTGGCGGGGGCGTCGGGGGCTAGGCGGCGGGCTTGGGGTGGGGGGCATCGGGGGCTGGGCGGCGGGCTTTGGTCGGGGGCGGCGGGGGACTTTGCTTCTCAAATTCATCTGAGTTTATATATTGGCTAAATAATGTGTTATCCATATTGTGTGTTATCCATTAGTTTGGTGATGTTTGGATTAGTAAATATGAATATGGAGTTTGGGTTCATGGTGTATATGTTCACTGTGTCAAGGACTGTGCGAGTTCTTCATCTGCATAAGTCACTGAATATAGATGTATATATCTATACATCTAACTATGATATATCTATACATCTAACTGTGATATACATATATATGTGTATGTTTGCTTTAGAGAGTGAGGAATGAAGGCAGGCCTACCATGCCTATTAGCATGCAGGACGGCTTGGGGTGTAATGTGTGAGTGTAGACATGGTAGGAATTATAGGTAATTAATACTAGTATGGCTAGACTAAGGTAGTGCTTGCTAGATAGTAAGGACACTCTAGTATCCTAACCAAGTTAATTTTAGACTAGATATTTAGTATATAGCTCCCATATCCTAGAAGTGGACTAGATATTTAGGATATAGCTCACATATCCGTCAAGTTGAACCGTGTATAACATGCTCGACGCTTAAGAGGAATCATTTCGACTTACTGGACTATCGAAGAATCGGTATCGGACTATCGGTATCGGTATCGAACTATCGGACTATCGGTATCGAACTATCAGTATCGCTAGCGGACTATCATACTATCGCACAATCGGTATCGGTATCGCACTATCGGTATCGGACTATCACTATCGGTATCGCACTATCGGTATCGGTATCGAACAATCGGTATCGAATTCGGTATCAAGCTATCGGTATCGAACTATTAGTAACAACTGTACTTAGATTTTCTGGGGTATTCTCGAGCTAGAATACCAGCGGATCCACCAGTTACATGATTATATACTAATTCGGTTTAGTTTGTCTTACTATACAGATTTTTACATCCAATCTGTGATGGATCGTTATTTCGTTGATCGTACATAGATGTACAAACGACAATACGAGAGCAGAATAGGTGTGAGTGACGATTTTCAGGCAGGCGTGGAAGTGTTTCTTAAGCATGCCATGAGCAAAGCTCAGTTTATGGACGGTAACAAAATCAAGTGTCCATGTCGTAATTGTCGCAATAGACGTTACGAAGAAGTGGTGAGTGCAAGTGATCATTTGAACCGTAAGGGTTTCGTACGTGATTACGGCCTGTGGTCATCGCAAGGTGAACTATATGCGGAAAGACAGGTTGCGAATGCTGCTACTTATGCTTTTGATGATAATGCTGCAGCAGATTTTGTCGTCGATGACGACGAATGCTCCGTTGATTATGGAGACGTGCAGAACCTTGCACGAGATATGGTGTACGACGCGGCAGGGCCTAATTTCGATCCGGATGATCCTAATCCCGAGGCGAAGGAGTTCTATGATATGTTTCAGGATGCTGAAACTTCTTTATATCCTGGTTGTGAGCCATATTCCGTACTGTCAGTGACGATGCGGTTGTTGAACATAAAGTTCGATTTTAACTTGCCACAAACTTGCTATGATCGGATTACACAACTAATGAAGGAGATGTTACCGAAGGAATCAAAAGAGCTTCCAAAAAACTTCTACAAGTCGAAAATGATGGTCCGACAGCTGGGACTGGGGTACGACAAGATAGATTGTTGTCGCAACGGATGCATGTTGTACTACAAGGAGAACGAGGATGTAGAAAGTTGCAGCTTCTGTAATACGGATCGTTACAAGGAAGTCAGGGAAAAAGGAAAGTCAACTAGAAAATGACATCCTTACAAGTATATGTATTACTTGTCGATCACGAAGCGCTTGCAGAGGATGTATATGTCTCAGAATACAGCAGAACACATGACGTGGCACAACGAAGAACGCACAAAAGATGATGGAGAATTGTCACATCCTTCGGATGGAGAGGCGTGGAAATATTTTGATTTTCGCCATCCAGATTTTGCTGCAGAGCCTAGAAATGTACGCATAGGGCTATGTTCTGATGGATTCGCCCCTTTCGGGCAGTCGGGATCTCAATACTCCTGCTGGCCGGTCATTCTAACCCCTTACAATCTGCCACCATGGATGTGTATGAAGACTCTTTATATGTTCTTGACAGCTATCATACCGGGTCCCAAAAATCCGACGAAGATTATCGATATATATTTACAGTCGTTGGTGGATGAGCTGAAACATCTGTGGGAGATCGGCGTCACGACCTATGATATTTCCAGGAAACAAAACTTTCAGATGAGAGCTTCACTGATGTGGACAATCAATAATTTTCCCGTATACGGTATGCTGTCGAGATGGAGTACTCACAGCACCCTGTCTTGTCCGATATGTATGCAAAATAGTAAGGCGTTCCGCCTTAAGCATGGAGGAAAAACTTCTTTCATTGATTGTCATCGTCAATTTCTGCCCGCGAGTCATCCTTGGAGAAAGAACAAGGACGCGTTCAGAGCTGGAAAACAAGAATTTTCTCATCCGCCTGCCAGATTGTCGGGATACGATATTTGGGAAGATGTAAAGGACTTGCCCACTGTAATGGAAGATCCATCGAACAATCGTGTCGATGGGTTCGGACAAACCCATAACTGGACCAAACGGAGTATCTTCTGGGACTTGCCTTATTGAAAAGATAATCTTATAAGACATAATCTTGATGTTATGCATATCAAAAAGAATGTGTTCGATAATGTCTTCAATACCGTCATGGACATTAAAGGAAAGACGAAGGACAATCCAAAAGCAAGACAAGACAATGCCGAGATATGCAAGCATCCTTATCTGAACTTGATACAAAGGGGAGCTGCTGGACAATTAAGTAAGCCGATAGCACAATACACATTGAGCAAGGAAGATAGATTAATAATCTGCAAGTGGGTATCTACTTTAAGATTTCCTGACGGCTATGTGTCGAATTTGTCTAGATGCGTTGATCTCAATGAACGCAAGCTAACGGGAATGAAGAGTCATGACTGCCACGTGTTTATGGAAAGATTACTGTCCATTGCTTTGAAAGAGTTGTTGCCTTCTGCTGTATGGGTTCCGTTGGCCGAACTATCAATATTTTTTAGGGATATTTGTTCAACTAAGTTGACTGTGCAACACATGGTTGAACTTGAGGAGAAGATTATCTTAACAATTTGCAAGTTGGAGAAAATATTTCCTCCTGGCTTCTTCGACAGCATGGAGCATCTACCGATTCATCTAGCATACGAAGCCCGTGTCGGTGCATCTGTTCATTATCGATGGATGTACCCATTTGAAAGGTACATAAAAATTGATATAATTTAAGTTGAATTTTAGTGTGTTTTAAAATTCTTTCTTAATTCTCAAGATAATTTGTCTCTCTAGATACCTACACCATCTAAAGAAGAAAGTTGGCAACAAAGCTCATATAGAGGCTTCGATATACGAAGCATATCTTATCGAAGAGGTGTCAAACTTCTGCTTCATTTATTTTAATACTCATGTTAAGACAAATCGAAATAGACCTCAAAGGAATGACGAGGACGTTGAGGATGGAGGAATATTCAATGTAAGGGGCAAGCCTGTTGGGGCTAGTAAAAGATGGTGGTTGACAGATGACGAGTATGATGCCGCTCACCGATATATCTTGTTAAACTGTGACATACAAGAAGTGAGAGATTTGGAGAAGCAAGTCAGTACACTTGCACTCGTTATAATCTCGAATTTGATGAAGTAAGTGACTACACTTATATATTCTTATTTTCTCTAATAGTATATTTAGAGATGAAGTCAAAATGAGGACACCCGATATTACCGATGAGGGACTTCAAAGAGAGCTTGATTGTACATTTCCGTCATGGTTTTACAAATACGTAAGTTACTGTGATTATAGTTGAGATTATAAATATATAATCTAAAACATTTAAATTATAAATATTTGTTTACAGGTTTTATTGCCTGAAACAACACTCACTCATGAGAGTGTTCGTTATCTGGCATTGGGACCGAAGAAGCAAATAAAGACTTGGCCGGGCTATGTCGTTAATGGCTCCAGGTTTAAGTCAACTCAGAATGCTATAAATGTCGAATTTATCAATAAAGGCATCAGTACCAAGGATTCCGGTGTTTGCATAAGAGGCACCATCTATGACGACGAGCCGGACTTTGACTATTATGGAGTGCTTCGGGATATTGTAGATTTACAATATACTGGCCCATATGATATGCATATTGTGATGTTCAAATGTGAGTAGTTCGATACAACACCAAATATCAGTTGGAG
The DNA here is from genome assembly GCA_029216955.1 of Iris pallida. Lineage (NCBI taxonomy): Eukaryota > Viridiplantae > Streptophyta > Magnoliopsida > Asparagales > Iridaceae > Iris > Iris pallida. The sequence continues at coordinate 5,120,305 of JANAVB010031019.1, read as the reverse complement.
AATCGATAAACAATTTGGATTCGTCGATATAAATCATCGCAGGAGGTATAGAGGGTCCGATACATTTACGATAACAAATCAGGCTGTTCAAGTCTACTATACAAGCTACCCAAGGCATTGTAGAGATCGATTTGACTGGTGGGCAGTATGCAAGATTAAATCTAGAAATACATTCAACGTTGGAGACCCAGCATACCAAGAGGACCAGATCGAAAAGTCCTAATACTTGGGACAACACTTAGATACAATGGATGTTGAAGATATTGTTGAGGAAAATAGAGGGAAGAAAGAGGTTGATACACAAGACTTAGCTATCAATCAGGGGAGAAAGAGGCGTCTTGTCCCAAATATTGAGGCAGAAGAAGAAGAAGAAGAAGAAGAAGAAAAAGAAGACGAAGAAGAAGAATAAGAAGAAGAAGAAGAAGAAGAAGAAGAAGAAGAATTTGATAGGGATGAGGATACAGATGAAATCGATGATGAATATAAGGATGAGGATGAAGATGAGGGGGATGATGATGAAGACGAGGCCGAGGATGAGAACGAAGACGATGATTAGGTTAAATATTGTTGTATATTAAAAATACTTCCAATTACGTAAATTAAGTTTGACCTCATAAAAGCAATTACGTGAATTCATGTTTTTTCATTCGATTATTTACTTATTGCAGATGGCACTCTTAGTCTTTTTCGTCGCGGCGGCACTCGTCTCCCTACTGCTGGTATGTATATTTTAGTTTAGTTTTTTATATCCATTTACACTTTTATATTGTTAATTATGTTTATGTGTTCTATTTACAGGTTATGATGGTTGGCCGTGGTCGTTGTGTTGGTGGTGGTCGTGGTGGTGGTGGTGGTGTGGGTCGTGGTCGTGGTCGTAGTGGTGTTGGTGGTCGTGGTCGCATTCATAATTCCCGGGATGTGACCCCATCGAGCGAACCCGACCCGGAGAGTACCCCGGGCACAGACGCATCCCGCCCTCGATCAACCACTTCATCGAGGCATGAGTCCTGATCTGCTAGCGGATCTGTTTCGCTATCGGAACCACCAGCAGCGGATCCACCAGGGGATGCCCCAGTTACTGCACAGTGGGCCTCGGAGTACCCCCATACTCGGTTCCATCCGGTTACTGGAGAGTACATACGCGGACCCGCGGATCCTTCGATGGCACCAGAGAGGCCGAGAGGCGAGTTCCGACGAGAGCTATGGCCCGCGGAGACCTCGTAAGTAAATTTAAGATAATTTATTAAATTTCTTTCATTTATTCAAGTTAATAATTCAGTCGTTTCTTCTTCGTAGGTTTTTTCGTTTAATGTTGGCAGGGCTCTTGGAGAAATTATCAGGGCTAACTTATACGGTCCCTACCTCAACTTTTCGTCGGTGCCCCTAAACGTGAAGTACGTCTGGCTCGACGAGTTAAGGGTATATATCTATATCTTCTGGTTAATTATTAGTTACTCTTTAATCAACCATTTTTTAAATTACGTGATAGTTAAATTTCTATGTTAGACGACGTACTGGTGGCCCCTCCATCGCGAGGACGCGATCCGCAGGACCTACAGAAGCGCTGCCTCGAAGAAGATACGGGATATGATTCATGACATGAAAATGGGGCATACGAGGCCGAATTGGATCCGGCAGGAGTATTATGAGGACCTCATAGGTATGATGGATACCCCTGCGTACAAGGAGAAATCGGAGAAGGCGAACCGACAAGCCGCGGGCCTTCATACGGGGGATCAAGGCCCTACGCAGCGACGCTTACAAATCTGGTGAGCTACCGTAAATTTATTTCACTATCGAATTAGGTATTATTAATTAAAGGAGTTATCGACGTTCTACCAAAATTTCGTATGCAGGCCCAACGGGCGGTGAAGGAGGGAAGGGCGCCAGAATCGGTCACCATGCACGACGTGTTCCAGCATACGCACAAAAGACGGAAGGACGGGAGCTTCGTCGACGAGAGGGCCAAGGAGACTGATGTAAGTACTTATGTTTATGAGATTTACGTTAGAATTAAAAGTATTCGGACTATAACTTAGGTAAACTTAGGATTCACACTTAACTTAGTGAAACATAGTATTAAGAATATTGTATTAAGAAAATTTGGAATATTTGTGAGATCTTTGGATTAATTGTGCTATAATCGGATTATAGCACCGGATATTATGTGACTCTTCAGGATAATTGATGTTTATTTTCTACTAATTTGGTTTGGTCTGTGATTCTTGGATAGTGAACTGTGCATTAAATTCGTTTGTGCATATTTGGTCTATGTGATTCTTGGATAATTGGTGTGCATTATATATTTGGTCTATGTGATTGTTGGATAATTGGTGTGCATTATATATTGGTTTGGTTTATGCATATTTTTGTGAACAGGGAAAGTGCTGCAATTTTTTTTCCAAAAAATCTCAGTTAGCGACGGACTAGTGACTGGTTAGCGATGGCTATTCCCAGTTTTCGACTGATTTTCGACGGATGAGCCGTCGCTAACTGGAGATTTGAAAATGTTTCTAGGTAGCGATGGGTGATCGACGGAATATTCGTCGGCAAGGTTCTGGTGGTATATAGTTCAACGGACTAGCGACGGATTAGCCGTCGCCAAGGCGACTGATAATCAGCCACGAATCAGTCGCTCTCGCGACGGCGTAGCGACGAACTATCCATCGACAAGGTTCTGGAAATGCTTGACATTTCCAGAACCTTGGCGACGGATTATCCACCAGTAATCCGTCGCTCTGTCGACGGGGTAGCGACGGAATAGCGACTACGGATCCGTCGCTATGGTGCTGGAAATGCCTGCCTCTTCCAGAACCTGGTCGAGGGATTTTCCGTCAGCAAACCGTCGCTAATCCGTCCTTTGTTATCGACGACATTCGACGGATTAGCGACGGAACGATACACTCTGATACGCTATTACGACGGTTTACCGACGGAACTTTACGTCGCTATTGTCTAAACAGTTCAGTATTTAATACTTGAAATGGACGACAGTCTGTCGGAAAGTAGTCGCTTATGCTTCGTATTTTGAAGTCGAAATGTCGTCGCTAGTCCGTCGGTTAACGACTGCGTAGCGACGGACAGTTATTAGGGACGAGCTGATTGCAAACGGATGTTTTTGTCCAAAACCCGTCAGTAATCGATAGCTAATAAAAATTCCCGTCGGACTGGCGACGGATCTGGCCGTCGCTAAATCGATAAATTTTGGTAGTTTGTTATAAGTGCTCTATATATAGGATCTACGTGCGGGACACATACGTGCCAACACTTTCAACCCATCGTTCCTTAACTATATGATGGCCGTTGGCGTATTCGCGCCAAAATGGACTAAAGGCGTTTCTTTTCTTTCTTTCTTTTCTCTCTTTCTTTTCTTTCTTTCTTGCCGTTGGCGTATTCGCGCCAAAATGGACTAAAGGCGTTTCTTTTCTTTCTTTCTTTCTTTTCTCTCTTTCTCTTCTTTCTTTCTTTATTTTCTTTCTCTCAAATTTGGGTAGCCCGACGTTTCACGGGTTGGGTGGCTATCCCAACAACCGAAACTTACTACGCACCTAACATCATTTGTGGCTTTTCACATCTATAACCGGGTGCTAATCGGACTTTTACAGATGTGTGTCTATCAAAGATTATATCCCTCCTAGGCCGAACGGTCCCGGTGCACCCGTTCGGAGGGAACATTTCGTGCACGGAAGATTATCACAATTATCTCAAATCCATTCGACCATATAACGCCCTATTTTCAAACAACCAACATAGTCTTGAGCCCGAGGCTCAGACTTTATCAAACAACCAAACATAGTCTTGACTCAGAGACTCAGACTTTATCATCTCATATTTTTCCATTAACTTTCTATGTTCTTACATTTCATACTTCGTTTCAATGTTCAATGGCATCATGCTTCAACTCAATGTTCGTCAACCGAACGCCCGAAGGTCTCGAACACCTTTCGAGGCATCATGCCACATCCGACAGTTCCGTCACATTCATGCCACAACTGTATTCTTTCGCAACGAAGCCATCTTTTATGATCTTGTGCACGTAGGCACGTTTTGACACATTTATCATTTTTCCTCCACACCGTGCACTTGCTACACACATCGAAGCTGTATTTCCATGTTCTATGCCTTAGTGTTCAATGTTCGTGGCTTGCACGCTAGGGCGCTCGCCTATTGTCTTTCAATGTTCTAGCCTTCTAACTCATGTGCGAAGGCACAGAATGGCTCATGCACGAAGGCACTCGTCGAATACAGTTATCACATGTTCTTGCGACTTGCGCACCGAGGCGCTCGCCTTTGCGATATCAAATATTCTGTAGCGACTCGTGCATTTGATGTACATTTCATTTCAATTGTTCTAACTAGTGTTCGACACACACTACGATTTATCTTCCGATCGGACCACGCCCATGGCGTCGATAGGTTAACTTAGCATATAATGATATATTCTGACTTAGGCATGAAAGAGTAAAAAGAAGAGTCAATCCTCCCACCTTGAGTCGATACGCCTTGTCGTTTCGCCGAGCCGATACGGCTCGATTTCATAACTTCGTTGCACGGCCAGCTCTTCTGACTTAGCCATTCGAGAACTTCGTACTTCATTGAATTATACGTCCGGTTTGGCTTACCGTGCCAACGCCTTAGTCCGTCGCAAGACGACGATTTGGTTTCGCGGACCCCTTACTGATTAAGGCAAAATGTTGACCTCTAATATTTCCGCGTAAACATATAGCCTGCACATGAAAGCAACTAATATCAATAATTGTATCGATTCGGACTTACGCCTTGGTCGATGCGAATTCTTAGAATCTTCGAGCCGATTCAACGCACTTATCCTTCGGGGTAATGCGGCGCTTCGCATAGATTCAACTCGATGCATTCTTTGGGACAAGGCAACTCTTCGCATCGACTTAGTTCAATGCATTGCTCGAGAAAACGTAACTCTCGTATCGTTTCCATCGATATATTTTATTCGGTCAACGTGACTCGTTGAGTCAACGCCTCAGCGTAATGCACCATACAGAGCGGGGCATTACACATATGCAAACAAAAGATAATAACATAAAATAGAACTAATATCACTGAGCAGGTAGTAAGTTATGAACTATAATAATGGTATAACTCAAAAAGAAAATGAAAAGACAGTGATATGCAGTAACTAAAGAAATGATGACTGAATATAAACAGTATAAATGGTAAGGTATCTTGCCTGGTGTGTCGTCTAGTGTAGTACGATGATCCGACAAGTCCCGATATTCCAATAGCCATGGTCGTTGCATACAGGATCCAAATTCGCAAGAAAATAAGTGCGATTAGTCATGTTCAAAGGAGGATAATTGGAAGAGTTTTGTGGAAGTAGATAAATATACTATTTTAGTAATTATTTTATAATTCTTGAAAGACTAAATTTTACTGGTAGAATACTTTTTGATAACTTATTTGAAAATATCGAAAGATTGATTTAGGCTAAAAATATGATTTTAGATAGAACTACCTTTTATTAGTCAGAATATGTTTTTAAGAAAATACCCTTAAAAATTAAAATCGTTTTTAGGCTAGCTATACGTTTATCAAAATATAATTTTATAGAAAACTAACTTTTTATTAGTCCCCATATTTAATAAAAATCTAGGAAAATAGTTTAGGGTTACTGCGTTTTGTCAAAGAAATTTTGGAATTTATTTATTTATTTATTTATTTATTTATTTATCTATTTATTTATTAAACAAAATAATAACAATATTATCACTAATAATAATAATAATAATAATAATAATATCAATAATAATATTAATACTTTATACTAAATATAATTATTTTGTTCTAAATATAATAGTATGGTAATAATAATAAAAATCATAATAATATTAATAATAATAATAACAACAGTAACCTGTTGTTAACTTTAAAAGAACCAAAATAATAGTAAATATAAAAATAATAAAAACCTAAAAATGTCTACACTTATAATAGCAGTAATGGGAACAGCTCACTGTCTGATGTTCTCCTAATCAAAACAGAAAAACTAAAAGAGAGATGAGAGGAGTAAAAAAGGAAAGAAGTTGGAGAAATATTTTTTTCCAAAGAGGAAGAGGGAGAGAATAGGGAGCGCAGAGAGAGAGAGCTGAGGAGTGGGAAAGGAGGGTTTATCAGGACTTCGGCGAAGGAGGAGCGCCTGAAGTAGGAAGAAAGGGAAGGAGCGAGAGATCGATCATACCAGTGAGGGGGCGGAAGCCCTGACTCCTCGGCAACCGTAAGAGGGGCGGCTCCGGCTTCCCGGCGGCGCTTCTCCGGGAACTCCGGCACGGGGCAGGAAGGTCTGACAGCACTCGTGGAGGGGCGGCGCACGCGATGGCAGTTGGCCGCGTGATCGAGGGGATCTCGGTGGGCTCTCGACTGAGGGAGGCCGCAAAAGAACTGGTGGCGGTAGTACCTGAACGCGGTGGTGACGTTCGAGCGACGATGAGGCATGGAAGTAAGGATTGATGTTTTTAATTGGTATTTTTGGGTGGTGCTGCTGTTTTGTTTTGGTGGTGGTGTTCTGCGGTTGTGACCGCGCTGGTCATGGTGCGGGGGTCGTTGTGTAGGTGGCGGTGGAGTTGACTGGGGCTTGGTCGGGAAGACGGAGTTCGGTGAGAGGAGGAGAAATCCAGTGGAGGCTATGGTGGTTGTGGTGATGTTGATGTTGTTGGCGATGGTAAGGAGGAGGCGATGGTGGGGTTTCGGGAAGAAGACGGTCGGGGAGGCTGCTGCGATTGGTAGAGTTATTGGTGTTCGCTTTTTGGCTATAATGGTGACGGTGGATGGGGCGGTGTGTCCGGGGTTAGGCGGTTGACTGTGGTGGTGGTGGCAATGACGGTATGGAGGAGCAGGGTAGTGGAAGATGGTGATGGTGGTGCCGTAGTTTGGTGGAGAAGACGGGGTCGGGCCTTGTGGTGGACATGATTTAGGATAGGATTTGGGTAGGAATTTTGTGTCGAGGGTGTGTCCGACACGCAAGAATTCAATGTATATGTATAATATGGAATAAGAACGATGGATACCGACACGATGCACAACACGCCATGGGTGGAGAAATTGGATTTGTGAATTTTGGAAAGAAAAAAAAAAGAATATGGAGCCTCCCCTTATATAGGGGGTTGTGCTCCTAGTTGGATATACATTAGGATTGTTTAAACCCCCGGTAGATAATTCTGTTATTTAATTTAAAACACTATATTTTCAAATCAATAATATCCTTCCGAAATATATACACACTAAATAATCTTATATTTAATTCAAAAACTATTTAAAATTATTTGATAAAAACAAATACCAATTTAATTCATAATAAACTAGTTTAGAGTTATCTTTTTATAACTTGTAAAAATTATATAATAAAAATTTCGAAAAATGGATATTAAAATCTTTATATGAATTAGATTTATGTTCGCAAATATTTATAACAACGTTTTCTAAGTTACTACTATACTTATACTATAAAATAAAATATCCTTTTATAGAGTAAACAAAAATAAATCTTTGCTTATAACCTTAAGCAAATTAAGTATTTATCATATATATATTTTTGAAAACTATACTTCCTCCATAATAAAATAAAAATATTTTTATGGAAATATGGACCTCACACATATTCGCACTCGTCGAACAAATACAAAAATACACATTCCTCCGCGACGTACAAATACGAGAATGCGTACTTGCTTGCGATGAAGTACAAAGTAGATACAAATTTTATTTAAAAAATCATAGTAGAAACTTAGCGGGTTCACATCCTACCCAACTTAAAAGAATTTTATCCTCAAAATTTAGGAATATGTAGGGTTGAGGAGATAGAAGGAGTTTACCGATAAGAAATCACGACATCGAACGAGGAGAGAGAAATGCCATAAGACAACAACATGCCTCTTAGATAGCTAGAAAAATAACAAGGTATATAGTTAAGAAAAACGATCATATACATGACTTTCCATTGGCGTCTAAGTTTTGATCAACACTATAATAAAATCCATAATTGTGTAACCTCAAAAAAATAGGTATTAAATTTTCTTAATCATAATATATAATCCATAACCCAGTATTCGAGATTCAATCTCTTCATAACCTTCGAATCGTCAATATCACCTTGCCAATACTCAAGTCTAATTTGGTATCTCCTCAAATTCCACATTCTACAAAATTTAAATTCTTTGAACACATTTTCTTTTCTTCTGATTCAATTTTTACATTTATCCATAAAAATTTTAAACTCCCCCAAAAACTTTAAACATTTTAATCTCTCTCTTTTTTCCTTTTTTTTAAATTCCTCCTCTCACAATCTCCTTACAATTTGGTATTCAATAAATCTCAAAAATAAAAAAATTCATCAATGAAATTCACATCTACAATCATCATAGAAACTTGATTCTTAACATCAAGGATGTAAATTTTCATCTTCAAAGATTGATCAACCCTTGAAAACTAATACCATCAAAGCTTCTTTGTCATCTCCAAAAAAAAAAAAATTCAACAATGGATTTACTTCGAAGAACCAATTTGTCAATTGAGAAGTCCTTTGATCTTATCATCTTATCGAAACACACTCTCACATTCCTCAATTTTATCTAATAGTGTTTACGACGTATTTTAACTTATGTCAAAGCTTACATGTACCTTGTAATCGTATGATCATCTTAACCAACTACCATTAATCTTCTCTATGAGTTCTCTAATTTAGCTATGTATAACCGAATGGTGTCATGGTCAAGTTTCTATTCTTTAAACAAGAAAATCATACAAGGAAAAAAAGTTGCATGAACTACGGTGAAGTAAAAAATAAAATTCTCAATGAGTGAAGCAAACAATTGGGAGGAAAGTACGGTTAGGTGCAATGGTCGTGGTAAACGTAATTCAAAAAATATGAAAATAAAAGGAAAAGGATTAAGCAATCAAGATGAAACACAAATTAAGCATTTAGAAAATTAAAAAGATCACAATCATATATTGGTCAAAATATTGAGTCGAGATTAGATTTCTAATTAAACTTGGAAAGGACAATGGTATTATGGTAGGCGTTATAGCTAGCCATTTTGACTCGAAAGTCACATCATAAAAATAGAGCACAAGGGGATGTATTTTAGTAGGACATGATATGTCTATATGAAGGTGGGCTCGTCTAGGTCTTGCATATGAAATTTGTTGGAAGGAAAAGTATAGTGTTGTGCTCCAAATATTGAAGTCACGATAGGGTACACCAAATGATCATAATAGTAAGTGAGTTTTCATGAGGTAAGGATTAACACACACACATACAAAAATAGAAGGATCAAGTTAAAACACGAAATAACGATAATTAAGGAATCTAGTAAAATAAGTTAGGGACAAGGTTTCTAGAGAGAAGATAGTCTCATAGATAAGGGTATGGTCAAGGGAATGATTCTAATCATTTCTAAGTGTCAAACGATTAGATGGTCATAAATAAAGGTCTAGATTTGAGGAAAGGTCGAGTAAGTCAAGATTGAGATATCTTCACATAGTTTGGCAGATGACTTAACTACACTTGAGTATATACAACTATCATGTCAATTAATGAGGAATACTTGTATCACATTAGGGTGACCTTGTTTGCTTCTTGGTTCTCTATCAAGATAAGATTTAAATCAATAATTTTGAGATTCCACAAAAGTCTTCTTAATATAATAATCTACCAAAATGTCTAACCATTTTAAGTTGTCAAGCATAATCATTCTTAAAATTCAAATCCCTCTGACCAATATCAAAATAAACCTTTATTATATCTTTTTTTTCAACAAAACTTTTAATATCCATAATCAAAACGTTAACCTCAAAATCAAAATAATCTTTATAAATCATAGACACAATTTAAAAATAATTTCACCAAATTTTATCAATCGCCCTCATAGTTTGGTCAATCGTAATTCATACTACACATTTAACATTTAAGATCCTTTCCAAATCAAATTTATATCCCTCCAAGATGTATAGCTATAACTCAATAATTCATAAATATTTTTGATGACCTTCAAAAATCAAAACTCGAAATTCATATCAATTTGCTTTCTCAATTGTATATAGATTCTAACTATTCTCTTGTGTATACCACTTAGTAGTATCAAAATAAAATTTTAATTATCATTTGAAGGCGGTAATATTGCTACTACCCAACTTAGAATTAACTAATCCTTCACGCAAAATCATATCTCTAGGAAAATAAGGTGCCTTGGTCCTTAAAGTATATAATGTCTTTATTTCTCGAAATAGGACCTCTAAAGCTTAATAATTGCTAAGGCAATCCTTATAGCCATATGTTTGACCTATGAGTATATATTAGTGTAGTCATCTAGTCATCTTTCTAACCGTCACTAAGCAAAAAGATAAAATTTATGGTAGGAAGGGATCAAGCAAGATGCAAATCAAGGAAGGCAATTGAGAGTTCAAAACTTGAAGCAAGGAAGGAGGTCAAGCTTGTGGATGAGATCCTAGACTCTAATCCTATGTGCAGGCCCGCTTGGTACAGTAACATAACCGAAATGACAAACTCGACCTGCATGGGCTACCACAAAAACATGTAACGCTCCAGTCCTAATATACTTAGGACCAAGTACGTCGACATGCTAGCTGCATACATACAAAGTATACTCCAATAGATGGATCCATCATATGTATACATAAGTTGTAAACTGCAGTAACCATGACACTAATCTCATCCACAAATAACGAAGGAAGAATTTATAAATCAACTCATGAATTATCATTTACAAATTGTTGGGCAGAGATAAATCCACTACCAACTAAAAGAATAAGAAATACATAACAAATACATTTGTCGAGCGATGCGAAGGCGATCCAAGTGCAATCATCTCGGCATGGCCTTGGCTAGAGCACCTACGAAACATCACAAAGGCACACACATACACCTGGAGAGATCACCAGGTCCTCAGAGGGACGTAACAAGATACATAAAGAACATGCCAAAATACTGAATATAAAATATGCCACAATAAAAGTAAATGACAAGACATCAATAAGGTAACTTAACCGTACTAAAGTGAACATGCAGTTGAGAAACAATCCTTTCGATGCATGAGTCATAGCTGTCAATAAGATCGGCATAGTCCCCATATAAGGCACCAGGGGCCTACGTCCGTAACAACCGACGATCGTCAAAGGGCATCATGTGCAAGGGGGCACGTCCATAACGCTCTGGGAAATGTCAGAGGGCACCTGGAGCCTGCATCTTCGGAGGAGCACACAGGTAATCAGGGAAGTGCAAAGAAGCCCATACGTCAGGTATTGTTCTCCCCACCCAATGCTCTTATTTAAGTCGCATCTACGACCTTATACCCCTACTAACTACTAAGTCTCCTAACATGCCTCTATTAGCAGTTAGACCTAACGCATGCGCACGTGTGATCGGCCGATACGTAAGGACCTCTACATGCTACTCATCTCACATATACTCATGGTACAACTGTGTCAAGGTATATACGATACACTACAAACGGTAGTCCCTTAACTCTAGGTCCATATGCAAACAAAAGATAATAAAATAAAATATAACTAATACCACTGAGCAGGTAGTAAGTCATGAACTGTAATAATGGTATAACTTAAAAAGGAAATGAATAGACAGTGATATGCAGTAACTAAAGAAATGATGACTGAATATAAACAGTATAAATGGCAAGTTATCTTGCCTGGTGTGTCGTTTAGTGTAGTACGATGATCCGACAAGTCCCGATATTCCAATAGCCATGGTTGTTGCATACATGATCCAAATTTGCAAGGAAATAGTAACGTGCGATTACTCATGATCAAAGGGGGATAATTGGAAGCATTTCGTGGAAGTAGATAAATATATTATTTTAGTAATTATTTTATAATGCTTGAATGACTAAATTTTACTGGTAGAATACTTTTTGATAACTTATCTGAAAATACCGAAAGATTGATTTAGGCTAAAAATATGATTTTAGATAGAACTACCATTTATTAGTCAGAATACGTTTTTAAGAAAATACCCTTAAAAATTAAAACCGTTTTTAGGCTAGCTATACGTTTGTCAAAATATAATTTTGTAGAAAACTAACTTTTCATTAGTCCCCATATTTAATAAAAATCTAGGAAAATAGTTTAGGGTTACTAAGTTTTGTCAAAGAAATTTTGGAATTTATTTATCTATTTATTTATTAAACAAAATAATAACAGTATTATCCCTAATAATAATAATAATAATAATAATAATAATAATAATATCAATAATAATATTAATACTTTATACCAAATATAACTATTTTGTTCTAAATATAATAGTATGGTAATAATAATGAAAATAATAATAATAATAATAATAACAGTAACCTGTTGTTCTCTTTAAAAGAACCAAAATACTAGTAAATATAAAATAATAAAACCTAAAAATATCTACACTTATAATAGCAGTGATGGGAACAGCTCATTGTCTGATGTTCTCCTAATCAAAACAGAAAAACTAAAAGAGAGATTAGAGGAGTGAAAGAGGAAAGAAGTTAGAGAAATATTTTTTTCCAAAGAGGAAGAGAAAGAGAATAGGGAGCGCAGAGAGAGAGAGTAGAGGAGTGGGAAAGGAGGGTTTACCAGGACTTCGACAAAGGAGGAGCGTCTTAAGTAGGAAAAAAGTGAAGGAGCGAGAGATCGATAATACCAGTGAGGGGGCGGAAGCCCGGACTCCTCGGCAACCGTGAGCGAGGCGGCCCCGGCTTCCAGGTGGCACTTCTCAGGGCACTCTGGCACGGGGCGGGGAGGTCCGACGGAACTCGTGGAGGGGCGGCTCACGTGCTGGCGGTTGGCCGCGTGACCGAAGGGATCTCGGTAGGCGCTCGGCAGAGGGAGGCCGCGAAAGGACGTATGGCGGTAGTGCCTAAACACGGTGGCAGCGTTCGAGCGACGACGAGGCATAGAGGTAAGGATTGGTGTTTTTAATTGGTATTTTTGGGTGGTGCTGCTGTTTGGTTTTGGTGGTGGTGTTCTGCGGTTGTGACCGCGCTGGTCATGGTGCGGGGGTCATTGTGTAGGTGGCGATGGAGTTGACTGGGTTTTGGTCGGGGAGACGGAGTTCGGTGAGAGGAGGAGAAATCCAGTGGAGGCTAGGGTGGTTGTGGTGATGTTGATGTTGTTGGCGATGGTAAGGAGGAGGCGATGGTGGGGTTTCGGAAAGAAGACGGTCGGGGAGGCTGCTGCGATTGGTAGATGTGTTGGTGTTTGGTTTTTGGCTATGATGGTGACGGTGGATGGGGCAGTGTTTTCGGGGTTAGGCGGTTGACTGTGGTGGTGGTGGCGATGACGGTGTAGAGGAGCATGGTGGTGGAAGATGGTGATGGTGGCGCCGTAGTTTGGCGGAGAAGATGGGATCGGGCCTTACGGTTGACTGTTATCATATATGTATTTTTGAAAACTATACTTCCTCCATAATAAAATAAAAATGTTTTTTATGGAAATATGGACCTAGCACATATTCGTACTCGTCGAGCAAATACAAAAAAACACATTCGCCCGTGACGTACAAATATGAGAACGCGTACTTGCTTGCGATGAAGTACAAAGTAGATACAAATTTTATTTAAAAAAATTGTAGTAGAAACTTAGGAGGTTTACAGCAACTCTGTGCGAACAACTTAATACTCGATGCCAAGACTCGTGTCGAAGCACGTATCTTTGTTATAACCAAATCTTAGGCTTCATAATTACAACCGTGCATACCTTTTCTTGACTTAGTTTGTGTTGTGTTTACACTTTCTTTGATTCGACCGACATCGTGCATGCAGATAGCCGCTCAGCACGCCAACTTATCTATATGAAAGGTCACTAGCATTAACTAGCCATCGTAGACATAGCTAGGAATATGATGGGTCAGTCAATGCAGGTAGCTAGCTACAATGACAGCCTACCGAATCCCTGGTTACCTACCCAGCATCAACTATACCGTGTTTCCTCCATGGCCGGATTGGTCTCCTAGGCCCAGGTTGTCGATCCGAAGAAACATCGCCCTTGTCGACAAGTTGTCTATGACCACGCACCTACGAGACTTCATCTAGACTCACGTAAATGCATGGCCTAATCTGTAGAACGACTCAAACCATACTCCTTAGCAAAACGTGCTCGAAACCATATCATACAAAATATGCATTGGAACCATGAGACTCCCAAACGAGGGACAGCCTCGGCGACAAACCATCGCTTATTCTTTGAAAACACGGGAACGACTACTGCATAACCTTCCTACTTAACTTGAACTAAACGTGTTCTTTAGGAGACATAGATCGTAGCTAACTTTTTTAATGAACCAACCGTGGCTCGTACCTTGAACCAACTTGCATTCTATATGATGCTACCGCTCAAGTTATACTCTATATGATGAGCCTTAAGATCGTGGGACTATGTGGCTATAACAAACACAGAAATCGTATGACAGTGCTAGAATGACTTAGTTAGCCCGACATAACTTGTTGCCTAACTCAATTATGCAACAACTTGACGAGCAAATGTTACGTCAAGCCTTGCATCATGGGAACATGCCGTTCACTCGTTCAACTTTGAACAACCAAGTTCTTTGTGTGCCTAGACTTACGCCACAAGTCGTGTGATGCAAATTAACCCATGGGGCGAGCAAAGGCTATGCCAAGCCTTAGACGCTGGAACCGTGTATGCTTTATCAAGCTTTTATGTGGGTGATGCCTATGACTTAGGCTAATTCATAGCTTTGTGGCGAAGACCAACTTTCTTTCTCCCAAGCCACGGGACGAAGGACCGAGTGTCATTATGAAAGCCATCTTGTAATACTTCTAAGCCGACCATGGGACCTTTTTCCATGTTCTAACTCAGTTTAACCCAAGTTGGGATTATTTCCTTAGCTATGTGGATTCATATCTTTTATTATCAAGCCTACTCGTACAATTAAAAACTTTTATTTTATTAGTACGAAGGCCAAGCTGAGGCAAGTTCACCGAAGCCACCCACCTGAGCGAAGAGTCGCCTCAATCGAGCGGGACTTCGAGCAAGTCGTTGCATGGCTAAGTTTGAACGTCGTTGGCATTTCGATTCCTTCGATTGACTGAGCGGGATGGGGCATTACAAAGTGTTCGTGTGCTCGACTGAAAACTGTGGGTCGAGTAACAATTCAAAAACAATACCAATCCAAACCAAATCTTCAACGCCACGTGTCAGTCATGAGGGCTACCCAATCGTGTCACTAGCACAGGATTTTGTGTCGTGTCCAATGCGCACGGACACGATAATAGCATGGCAATGCTACTGTGCTGCACAGGGCCACACACATATCCTCGTGTCTATTTTGACACAAAAAATGAGACTCAGTCATACACAAATGCAATCCACACATCACATGCTATCCAAATCCATAATTAGTTTAGAAAGCAGAGAACAAAAAGTTCTAAGGGACATTTCGTCGAACACTTGAGATATCTTTTCGATACAGAGTGATACGCCCATGATACGGGCACCAAATGGACACAAATTGAACCCAAATCAATCCTAGGGCTAGGGGGACCCTAAATGAATGCATTTATGGAAAAAAACAAAAAATTAGAAAGGTTTAGAGGCTCTTACCAATTGGGAGTTAGAATCCTAATAAAAATGCTCTTGAAATGATTTCCCACCAAATTCAATGGCCAAATTGCTCCAAATCCTTCCTAGCTAGCCAATCGAGACCTCCTCTACTCAATGAGAGTGCAATACAATTGGTTTGTTTGAATTTGGAGGTGATTTGATGAAATGGGGCAAATTTGGGGAAGAACACAATTAGGGTTACGGTTTCTTTGTAGGAGAGATGAATGGAGGCTAATGATGATCTATAAAGGGGTAAGAATCAAGGTGTGGCCAGCCAAGGGTGGTAGACTAGGGTTTGGTTGGGTTACAATAGTCCAAAGGCCCTTTCTATGTTGTAAAATCAAGCCCTTAAGCTAAAGGCCCAAACTAGCACCTTGATTTAAATCTCCAAAAAGTTTCTAAGTCATTCCTAGCTAGATTAGAGTCCAATTACTAATCTAATTATATTAGCTAGGTCTCCATGGTCATGGTTAGTCGCTAGGCTAAGTTGTTCTAAGGTTTCACTAGCAAATGACAAAATCTCAATTTATCAAATTAAATAATATTAAAATAATAAAAAATTCACTAATTTATCATTAACATGATTTAAATCTATTATTTAATAACTAATATGATCAATTTCATAAAAGTTTAAAATTATTCTCATTTTAGAAAAGTGGTAGTTACAAGAACTGCTGCTGAGTTTTGAGATGCACTTGAGCATTTGGCATAAGGAGTTCGAACCTGAACAACAACTTGGAGGTCTTCGAGATCTAAGCTTTCAAGTTTGGATTGATTTCCGATCCGGAGAGCCACAGGTTATGCTCTGCCCTATTCAATGGCGGTGGCACACCCTGTGCTGTGGACTGAGTTCTTGCTCGAGACAATAGCTGCTTTTGGAAGTGGCTCTCTCTGACGAGGAAGTACTGCGCGTCTGGGGGGCAGCGCGCATGCTGAAGATTAACCCCCTTGTAGATTTCTTTTAGGTATTTTAGTCCTTTATATGTAATCATAAAGAATCTGTAATAGATCTTTTGTAGACATAATTTTAATAAAGAACTGTTTATGCATCAATTTTGTTCATCTGTGTGACTTTAGTTGTCTGTCTGCGCTTTTGGGGTACCTGCACTTTTGGGGTACCTGCGCTTTTGTGAAGCCATGTGTAGTGAGAACTCCACCTGCGCTTTTGATATGTATGCACTTTTTTCATGCTTTTACAGTGATAAGCATTGAATTTAATGGAATGGAATACATCATCCAAGTTTTGATGGATATAGAGCTGTTAAGTGGGCCGGGCCGGCATAAACCCATGAATTATAGTGGGCCGGTCGGGCTAAGGGTGGAAAATCTCGGCCCAGCCCGGCACATGACCCACGGTACGGTAGGCTTTGGGTCGGATCGGGCCGGATCTTGATTGGCACGTGACAAATTTGGGTATTAATTTTCGTTCTCCTTCTCATATTTTCTGTATATTAATTATAATCATTTTTTGGTGCTCGATATTAAAGCCTGCAAAGTGCTCGATATTGTAGCCTGTAGACTCCTCCAGTCCATGTATACTGTTGGAATTAATCCTGTTGATCTTAGAAGTCCCTAGTCTTTTGCCTCCACTCTCATAGCTTTGTGGTGATTCTAGTTTTTAGGAGCCTTTAGCTCCTGCTATTGTGGATCACAACCATTGTATGTATGCCTATTTAATGGCACTTCTAATAAACGTTTGGATAGCAAGTTGTAAATACAATTCCATAAGCTTTCTTTTCTCCCTCTTGCTCTCTGTGTGTGTGCTTCCTAGTCCATTTCCTAGGCCAACTGTTGGTATCAGAGCCAACAAGTGACGATGGCCGAATCAAGCTCTTCTTCCACCCTACCGTGCGCCAGGATCGACAATGGCGTTGGAGGAAATAGCAATGATTGCATCATAGAGAGATAGGATAAAGTCAAGTACCCGATGCTGACACGGACCAACTACGTGGATTGGGCTATTTTAATGAGAGTCAACATGCAGGCGCAAGGCCTGTGGAAGGTGATCGAACCTGGGGTCGCCGACTACCGCGATGAAAGGATGTCCCTATCCGTTATACTTCGAGTTGTGTCGTCGGAGATGCTACGGACACTGGCAGTGATAGACACTGCCAAGGAAGCATCAGATGCTGTAAAGACCATACAGATGGGGGTCGAACGTGTGCGCGAGGCCAGGGCACAGAAAATTTATGCCGACTTTGATACGATCAAGTTCAAGGATGGACAGTCCATCAAGGACTTCACTTTGCGGATCACGGGACTCGTCAACGACCTGCAACTACTCGGAGACGAGCTGTCCAAAGAGAAGGTAGTTAAAAAGTTTCTTTGTGTTGTTCCACCTAGGCATGCGCAAGTCACCATCTCTATTAAGACCCTTGTGGATCTCAAGAAGTTGTCTATTGAAGAGCATACCGGTCGATTTCTAGTCGTCGAGGAGCGGTGTGATCTCAACGGCGACTCTGGCAGCACGGGTAGCCGCCTTCTCCTCTCCGAAGAGGAGTGGCTCGCTCGTACGAAGCAGAGGAAACAAGACAAGGCCTACTCCGACGGTGGCATAAGCAGTAGTCATGGACGCGACAGGCAAAGAGGTCGTGGCTGAAGCAACATGAACAACGGCAACGACAATACGTCCGACGGCACGCATGACAAGAAGGAAAAGTCCCACAATTGTGGCATCTACGACCACTGGGTAAAGGACTGCCGCAAGCTGAAGCACGATAAGTAGGCCCATCTCACGTAAGCCGATGACGATGAGCCCACACTGCTAATGGTGCAGGAGTGCACGCTCATCGAGACCTCCGTAGGCACGACCAACAACATCATGCTCGACAATGTGCATGCTCAGGTGCATCTGGGCTACGAGGACGACCACCAAGGCGAAGAATGGTACCTCGACATCGGCGTCAGCAACCACATGACGAGCTGCAAGGAGGGCTTCGCCGAGCTGGACACCGGGGTCACGGGCTCCATTAAGTTTGGCGACGGGTCCGTCGTTGACGTCTGAAGGCGTGGTACTATGATGTTCAAGTGTCAAAATAGCGAGCACCATGCCCTCACCAGCATCTACTTCATCATGAAGCTACGAAGCACTATCATCAGCCTTGGACAGCTCGATGAGAACGACCGCCAAGTCTTGATCGAAGATATTATGCTCTCGATTCACGATCGTCAGCGATGCCTCCTCGCCAAGGTAAAATAAGCCCGAAATTGACTGTATATTATATCTCTTGATATTGCACAACCAGTGTATTTAGCATCTCGGCTCAATCATGATGCATAGTGGTGGCATGCATGGTTCGGCCACCTAAACTTTGAAGCACTCCGGAAGTTAGCTCATCGTAACATGGTGCACGGGCTACCACAGATCGACCATGTCGATCAGATTTATGATAGTTGCCTTGCCGGGAAGCAGCGACGCACACCATTTCTGCAGGAGGCCAAGTACCGCTTCGACAACCTGCTAGACCTCATGCACGGTGATCTTTGCAGGCCAATCACACCGGCGACACCCGGTGGCAAGCGCTACTTCTTGCTCCTCATCGATGATTTCAGCCGCTACATGTGGTTGACGCTATTGGGTTCGAAGGATGAAGCGCCGACAGACATCAAACACATCCTGGCCCTCGTCGAGGTGGAGGCCGGATGTAAACTGTGCGCTCTCCGTACTAATCGTGGGGGCAAGTTCACATCTATAGCATTTGGCGAGTATTGCGTGGTCCACAACATAAAATGGCACATCACGGTGCCATACTCACTGTAATAGAATGGCATCATCAAGAGCCGGAACCAGACGGTCGTTGTGATGATGCGCAGCCTTCTGAAGGCAAAGGATATGCCTGGGGAGTTTGGGGCGAGGCGGTCGCGACGACCGTCTTCATCCTCAATCGCTCGCCAACACGAAGCATCGGCGGTAAGATGCCATACGAAGCATGGCGCGGACACAGGCCAAGCATGCACTTCCTCCATACCTTCGGCTGTGTCGCACACGTCAAGGTGGTCAAGCCAAACTTACAAAATCTAGAAGATCACAACAAACACATGGTCTTCATTATCTACGAGCTCGACACCAAGGAGTACCGGGTGTACGACCCCGCTGGCAAGCACGTGCATAACACATGCAACGTTATCTTCGACCAAAAAGCAAAATAGGATTGGGGTGTGCAAGACAACGTAGGTGAGATATTTACTGTTGAGTATACTATGACTCCCATATCCCATGTTGAACACGTAGGCATACCGGTGCATGGGGGTGGCGAGCCATCAATACCAGTAGCGCCCAGTCCAGGTCCGTCGAGGTCGACGTCCGGAGCAGAAACATCCAACTCGATGGCACAAGGTGAGGTTGAATTCGTCTTGCCACCCACCAACACCTAGGCCATGTTCGACGCCAATGACGACGGGCCGTATAGCTTCAGAACCTTGGCAAACTTGAATCGTACTTGGCGCCTCGTCGACCTCCCACCCGACCACCGTTTGATCGGTTTAAAGTGGGTCTACAAGCTCAAGAAGGACGAGCACGATGCTGTCCTCAAGCAAAAGATGCGACTCATGGCGAAAGGATATATGCAAAGGCAAGGAGTGGACTTCGAGGAAGTCTTCACGCCAGTTGCTCACCTCGAGTCCGTCCGCTTGTTGATCGCACTCGCCATGCATAAGGGGTAGGCGGTTCACGACGTGGATGTGAAGACAACGTTCCTCAACAGCGACCTCGAGGAGGAGGTATACTTCACCCAAACTCTCAGCTTGGTTGTCGAAGGCTAGGAGCACAAAGTGCTAAAACTTGACAAGGCACTGTACGGGCTGCAGCAAGCACCAAGGGCTTGGAACACCAAGCTTAACAGTTGCCTGCTGTCACTTGGTTTCCACCGGAGTGTGTGGACACACACAAAAAAGGAGAAGAAATGTTGTCTTTTTTTTATTGGCGCAAGGCACCATAAATTGAGTACGGCTGAAAGATCCTGTGCTGAGGATCTCCGAGTACAAAAAACAATTCTGGGGAATGGGACGATGGAGATCGAGCGGCATTTGTTCCTTTACTCTGTTGACACTCCGATTACAAAAGTAGGAGAAAACCTAAGAAAATTGCTAACTCTCGGCTCACTGGCAAGAAGTGCAGCAATTTGGCTCTTGAAAATGCTTTTCGTTCTATGTCTTAAAGAGGGATAAGGTCCCCTTTTATAGTCATTCTAGGGCTAAAATGATGTTATACGCCCATATGGGGAAACACGCTAGTTCCTATGTAGGCGCATAGTCTTGCTTTGGGCGCATAGGATGTAGACGCATACAGGATGCGAGATCGTGGGTTGTTCATGGCGTTGACGTGGCCGCATGCTTCGGTGCATGACTGTTCGTGGAGACTGACGTGGCCGTGCACTTCGGTGCACGTTTTGATCATGGCTTTGACTGAGTCAGGCTTGGGCGCATGACTATGTGCCCTCCTTTCGGGGGAGTTAGTCTTGGACGTATGAAACTTCACTGGCTGGGTGCATGAAGCTTTACTGACTGGGCACATAAAGCTTTACTGACTGGGCGCATGGAGTTTCATTGACTGGGCGCATGGAGCTCCACTGACTGGGTGTATGGGGTTTTACTGACTTGGGCGTATGGGGCTTCATTTGCTGAAAAATTTTCATGCTTCTACAAGACCCCCTTTTAAGTTTTTGATACTTAAACAAGTTCAAAATACTTTAAAAGAAGCATGGATCGTCTTCGCGTGATGTAATGGGCGCATAGCACGACTATCTCCTTTGGGCGTACGGTATTTGGCCAGCCTTTTAGAGAGATACGACTGTTGAGATCTTTCTCAAAATCCGAACTGACAGATTCATCGGAGCAGAATTTGAAGCGATCTATCCTTCATGCGTCGTCCACGTCAACAAATGACAGTCGTATAGTGTGTAGGAAGCTAATTCTTCACGTGGGCGTATAGGCCATTGTGGGCGCATACATCAAGTGGGCGTATGGGCGCATACAGCAAGTGGACGCATAGGAAGTGGCCCGTGCCTATAAATAGGCCCTGAAGGAGAGAGAAAGTTCATTATTCCCTTCTCTTTGAATTTTTTAGAAAACTCTTCGTCTTATTTCTTTGAGAACCATGTCTCCTAATGTCGCCAAGAGATCTGCAAAGGGCAAGGGGCTGCGCCGAGTGACTCTCCTCCTACGGCAGCGTCCTCACCAGTCCAGGACCCGATTCTGGGTGAGGGCATGCTTCATAAAATAAAGTCTCAAGCGTTAATTTGCGACGCTCGGACTTTTCTTCTGCCCGGGTGCTTGCGCCTAAGGCAACATACTTCTGTGAGCATCATTATGCGTCCAAGAAGTCATGCGCCAACACTGTGGTGTGCTATGTGCCCACGTGTTGCCATGTTATGCGCCCTCTAAGCAGTGGCATGTTATGCGCCCATGCACTGTTTGTGTGTTATGCGCCCGCATGTCTTATTTTGGGCACATATCCCTTTGGGCGCATAGGAGTCTTCAGGACTTAGTTTTTTCTGCAGTTTGTTGAGTCTGACCTTCTTTCTGCCTGTTTTATAGGGATCTGGCTAACAAATTTCTCCAAGATCGATATCGATGATTCTGGGCATGGTGAAGATGCAACACTTGATGTACACATCAGAGAGCTCAGGAGTCTTCATATTTTTGAAGGCTTCTGGCTAGCAAATTTCTCCAAGACTGGCATCGGCGATTCTGGGTATGGTGAAGATGCAACACTTGATGCACACATCAGAGAGCTCAGGACTCTTCGTATTTTGGAAGGGTTTTTCTCAGATGGTAGGAAGAACCTTTATACATCGAAGAGTCAGACGGTAGTTGGGCGTCATCGTGAAAGTTCTGCTTTTACGGTTCCTCAAGTAGGCAAAAGAAACACTAGAGATATTGTTTTGAAGGTATGGTCTCTTGGAGAAATGGGCCCACGACATCCGCAACATGGAGGAGAGAAGATCACTATTTGTAGATGTTTTAGCATGCTTTATTTTCCCTCCTCTGTGTAGCTTCTCGAAGGTTCAACAGCCTTGTTTGCTTGCTTAGTAGTAAAACATGACCTCCTTCGAGGGCCACAATACCACTTTTCGACGAAAGCGTGGTGCTGCCAAGCTGACTAAGCTATGTGTTGCTGATGAGTAGCAGATTTTTCTTTCTTTTGGATATCAATGTAATCTTTTACTTCTTATCCAGATAAAGAGATGGAGAACCTTTTATTTTGCTCATGAGATGTAGTCCTGTGAATGTAACTGATTTTGAATAAACAGAATACATTCGCTCCATTCTTTGTTTGTGGTATCTATGGTGCTTGTATTAGAGAGCCAATAATACAGCATTTGTGTAAAGGGTATCCCGTAGATTTTGTAACTTCTTCCTTTTTTTCCCCTTTTTTGATAGACGTTTAAGTACAAAACAAAGAATCTTTTCGGAAATAAATGTGGTTTTGTGAAATATCGATGCTAGAAGTAATATGGACGTAGCGAAGATATTTCTGATGGGTATTCCGCTGGGAAATTTTTGATGTGAATCTATTATCCATTTTATATTCGAATGATTCGAATATAGATAATAAATTGAACGAAGCTGCTAGTAGAGGTAATATGGACGTAATAGCATAGGATGTTCTATATCTGACCAAAGGTAATATGGACGTGGAAAGATACATATCATTAGGGAGAAGTAGATAATTCAGAGGTAATAGGGATGTGATTATTCTTGATGAATGCTTTGCTCAGAGGTTATGTGGACGTGGCAAAACATAATCATTTCAGTGGGGAAATAATTATCGGAAAACAATTCAGAGGTAATATGGACGTGACTTGTTTTCGTCAAACCGAGTTTGGACAGAGTCAAAAATAGGAATGATTCCACTGGAGAAATATTTAGAGGACCTATTATCTGGGACATATTTAAGACACTTGAAATACGGATAATAGTTAGATAGTTTTTTTTGAATCATATAAACATCGCACTGTACATTTATGTGACTTAACATATGTGAACATTTCGTGAAAAGGTTATACATAGTATTTCTTTAGGAACTTGCTATTGATAGACATCATAAGCAAGTCACCATCAGGCTTGGTCAGCCGGTATACGTCGTTAGAATATACCAATTCTATGATGAAAGGACCTTCCCATTTGGGCTGGAATTTTCTTTTTGTTTTGTGTGTCATGACCATTGGTCTTCTCACTGCTAAGACCAGATCGTCGACTTGAAAGATTATTTCCTTCACTTTTTTGTTGAAAGCTCTGGAAAGGCGTGCTTGGTATAGCTCAATGCGCAGCTGAGCTAACAAGCATTTTTTGTCTAGCGCTTCGAGCTCCTGGAGTCGCAGAAGATAGCTTTCTTCAGTAGTCAGCTTGCTGGTTAGGGCTACTCAAAGAGAGGGAATCTGGATTTCTAGGGAAAGAACTGCTTCGCTTCCATAAACCAGAAAGAATGTCGTACTGCCTGTTGGAGTCCGGACCGTTGTACGATAGGCCCATAGACATTCGTCGAGCTTTTCGTTCCAATCGCGCTTGTTTGAAGACACGAACTTCTTGAGAAGTTTTATGATGGTCTTGTTGACGAATTCTGCTAGCCCGTTAGCCGCTGGATTATAGGCAGTAGAGGCTATATTCTGGATTCAATTCTTATCGCAGAATCGATAGAACGTATGGCTTGCGAACTGTGGACCATTATCATGGATGATCCTGCGAGGTAGGCCGAAGCGATAGATGACGTGATGTTTAATGAAACTAATCACGTTTGATGCCTTCACTTCGGTGAGCGGTATAGCTTTCGCCCATTTGGAGAAGTAATCGGTTATGGCTAGGATGAACCGATGTCCTTTGGAGGATGGCGGGCTGATTGGTCCTATGACGTCCATACCCTAGGCTTCAAACGGCCAAGATACTGCCGTCGAATGTAGAAACTCCGAAGGCTGATGAATAAAATCGGCGTAGAACTGACAAGCTCTACTTCTTTGCATATTCAACAGCATCTGCTATCATTAAGGGCCAGTAATAACCCATTCTTTTGAGACGATCTTGTAATTTGGGGCCTGGTTGATGTACACCACAAACTCCATCGTGCGCCTCCCGGGGTGCATATTTAGCTTCTGTGTCTGATAAGCATCGTAACAGTAGCCCGTCGTAAGAGCATCAGTATAACATCTTGGTAGCTGTATCATATTAAATCTGAGGAATCGCCTTTGGATGGATACTGCTTCGTTCGGGTCCTCGGGAAGGATTCCATAGACAGCGTAGTCTATGAAGGAAAATCTCTAGTCTTTGACATCGAAGTTTGTTTTCGCTACGTAACTGTGATAAATATGCAAGGCATCTTTCCCACAGAATAGTTCTCGACCAGACACTGTGATCGACTGCTAAGTATTGGTTGGAACGGTCAAGGAAGCAGCGAGACCGGCTAGAGCATCTGCTTTTATATTCTGTAGTTGAGGCACGGGCTCGATAAAGAATCCAGCGAAAGTAGACGCCAGCTCGATTGTTGCTCTGTGGTAGGGGATGAGATCTTCATGACGAACTTCATAATCCCCTCAGACCTGACTAAATATTAGCTTGGAATCGCCGTAAGCTTCCAGATAGTTAACTTCCAGTTGCTTCGTCAGTTGTAGGCCGATTAATAAAGTATTATATTCGGCCACATTGTTGGTGCATGATTACACGAGAGAATATGCACGGTGTATAACCAGATGGTCAGGTGACATGAGCACGACACCTACTCCAGCCACGATGTTTCCTTTGGGCCCTATTCTTGATGCGTCGTCAAAGAACATTTGCCAAATAGGGATTTTTTCAGTTGCAGTGTTAGACTCCACCACTTCGTCGGGGATTTTGTCGTAGAGTTTGGATGACTCCAGCACCGGATGAGCTGCTAGGAAATCAGCTAATACTTGGCCTTTTACTGCCTTCTGAGGAACGAAGATCATATCATATGGAGTCAACAACATTGCCCATGTAGCTAAACGAGAATTAAGAGAACCCGATTTAGTCATGAGTATTCTGAGAGAGTTGACTTTAGATATAATATGGATAGTCTGCCCAGACACGTAGTGGCGTGTCTTTTGGATGGCAAATACTAGTGCAAGGCGTTCCTTCTCCACAGGTGTGTATCTGTGTTCGGCACCCACCATTGTGCGGCTGAGGTAGTAGATTGCATGTTCATGGCCGCCTTCATTCTTCTGAGCTAATAGGACGCCAAGATAATGGTCTATAGTACGGACATATAGTAAGAAGGGCTTCCCCATTATTGGAGCTACCAATACTGGAGGGCTTGTAAGATATGCCTTAATGTCGTCGAATGCGCATTGACATTGTTCGGTCCAGACGAAAGATACGCCTTTCTTCATGAGCTGGATGAACGGTTGATACCTTCCATAGAGGTTTGAAATGAATCGTCTGGTATAGGCTAGCCTTCCTTGTAGTTCGCGTAGCTCTTTGAGATTTCTTGGAGGATGCATGTCGAGGATAGCCTTCACTTTCTCCGGGTCCAGATGTATACCCTTTGAAGTGATGACGAAACCAAGGAACTTGCCGCTGGAGACTCCCAGAAAAGACTTGGTTGGATTCATCTTGAGTTGGTGTGCACGCATTAATTCGAACACCGTTCTCAAGCCTTGGAGGTGGCTGCCCTTAAGACGACTTTTAACTGCAATATCGTCTACGTTGCACTCGACAATTTTGTGCAAATAATCGTAAAAAATTATGTTCATGGCTCGCTGGTATGTCGCCCCTGCATTCTTCAATCCGAAGGGCATCACCGTATAGCAATATACCCCCAACGGTGTTCGAAAAGATGTGTGCTTCTCGTCGTTGGGGAATATCTTGATTTGGTTGTAGCCTGAGAACCCATCCATGAAGGACATTCGCTCGAAGCCACAAGTATTGTCGATCATTATGTCAGTGATCGGTAGAGGGAACTCGTCTTTCGGACATACAGAGTTCAAATCACGTTAGTCGATACAGACTCGAACTCTACCATTCTTTTTTATGACTGGGACGATGTTGGCAACCCAGTCTGGGTGTTGTTCCTCGCGAATGAATCCACTGGCAATGAGCTTCTTGACTTCATTCTCAATGGCTTCCATGACGTCTGGTCGGAATCGTCATTGTTGTTGTTTTACTGGCTTAGCTTTAGACAAAATATTCAGGCGGTGTATGGCGACTTTAAGGTCCAAGCCTGGCATGTCTTTATAGTTCCATGCGAAGATGTCGATGTATTCCCTTATAAGCTGTATAAGAGATTGGCTTTCATCGCCAGATAGACTTTTGTTGATGAAGATTGGTTTGAAAGATGCTTCATCTCCTAGATTGACTTGGATGACTTCGTCTTCGGTAGGTGGTTCATGTTGTTCGAAGCGCAGCTCCCACCTAGTATCCATCTTTTGATCCCATTATTCAAGCTCGATTGATTGGTCGTCGTCTGCAATTTGGTCCACGGAAACCATGTTGACGGACAAAGTTGTCTTGAATATGTCGCCGATGTTGGAGTCTGAGTCCCAGAAGGAGGAGTCGGAAGAATAAGAACAATGATCTGCTTCATCAGCTGATCTTTCGGGAGTTGTTGGAGGAGTGACATAGCCCAAACCAATATCGCTTCTTTGATTGTAGTTCTCGGGTTTGCCGGGAGGAGCAAAGTGTCGTATTGGTAACCGTCGTCCTCGGCCGTAATTTAGCCCTTTGTCGCTTTTGATGTCATATCCCTTGTTCTGGATGATATTCTTAGCCTGCCAACTATACCAAAAAAGTTGCATTTTCCCCGAGTTATAGTCAGCTTCTGTGCTGTGCTTGGAAGAAGTAGAGTCTGGAACGAACTTTCTCTCGCCAATTATACGACCGAAGATGATTAGTTCTTTATCCTTCTTTCTGGTTGGAACGATAAAGTAGAGGATATCTTCAGGGTAGACTTTTTCCCGCAGGTGAGGCGTTGTGACCGGTAGTAGAGGTGTGGTCCTATGCCGTTCTCTAGAGCGTATATTGTATCTATGTAGTGGTTTACAGATTGATAGATATCGGAGTAATTCAAAGATAAACCTTTGCTAAGGAAATACGCAAGTTCTTCTTCAGGGGATAACATCATCCGCTGAAGGTACATTATTATGAGTATTGATATACTTATTGAGAGGATCATCATCTGGAAGAGGAGCCACAATCTTGGCCGAGTTCACCACGTAGGGTAATTCTTCAGGATTGGGAGGACAGGTATTAGTAGGTTCCTTCCGATGTGTCTTGCTGAGAGTGATGGTCAATGGTTTGACCTTGTCGGGTTTCTTCTTTTTCACCCAGATTGTGAGAGGCTTCGGGGTACTTTTTGGAGAAGTACGTCCTTTGACCTGGACAATCAGGGGACCATCATTGGAGGATGGACTTGCTTCAGCTTTATTGTCAGCTTCGTTGTCGTTATCCTTTGGGGGCTGAGATTGGTAAAGTACTAAATCCCCATAGTAAGCTTCGATGCCCTTAAAAGGATCGACATCGGCAAACTCCGTCTTCACGACACCGTCACTGTTGACATACTTGAAGCACTGGTGAAGTGTGGAAGGAACGATCATGTTCTCGTGTATCCATAGACGTCCCAACATGACAATGTAGGATATGTTGGCATCGATCACATAGCAGAAAACCTTCGTTCGAAGATCACTGATCTGGCATTTGAGACGGATCTTGCCCAGCAGATGGCTTCGACCAGCATTGAAAGATATGATGGTTGTGTTGGTTGCAGATAGCTTGTGTAGAGGGATTCCCAGAATTTGAAACAAACTTCTAGGAATGATGCTGAGGAAGGATCCTGGATCGATGAGCATACAATCCACCTTGATCGCCCCGATATACCCTGTATAGTACAGGGGTCTATCATGACGATTATTTTTGAGTAGCATGTCCTCCTGTGAGAAGGTGATATTGGGCACCACTTCCATAGTACTGTGGCAGTGAGGACAGGAGACAGGGTCTTCAGCGGAAGCTTTGACTTCAGCGAGGTAAGAGTCGGCATGTATTAAAGCTTCGCTTAAGGCCTTTCGTATTTCTTTGGAGAGTCGCAGTAGATCGAATAGAGACAACCTGGCAGGCGTATTGGCTAGCTACACCAGTATGTCAAATTTGTAGGGCCGATCCATGCCTTCAGGAGTTGGCGCTTTCAGAGACTTGTCAAACTGTATCTCTTTTTGCTTGGCTTTGTTCAAAGTTGAAGGCTTAGACGGGCCGGCTTTCGAGCTTGTGGGGGCAGTAGAAGCTTGAGAAGGTACTTCTTCTTGTGCAGGATCGTACGTCCGAAGGTAAGTCTTCCCCGACCGCGTCTCGCCAGATAGAACCTCGTAGATAGGAGAAGATACCATATGGCATGACTTGTATTTCTTGCCCCTTTTTGCCTTAGAAGGTACCACCCCCTACGTCACTTCTTGCACAAGGTCCGGATGGAACCACATGATTTCACCATGTTCAGTCGTGAGTGGCACGAAGGCTGAGTTGCGAGCTGGCGGTAGGTTGACGACTTCCATTACTGCTTTGGAAATCGGGACTACGCCGTCCTGGACTTCTGTAGGAGAAAAGTCACCAAACTGAAGGGCGATCATGTTAGAGATACGATCTTGTCTTCAGCTTCGATATTGATCACTTGGCTGTCGATAAGCTATTGTATCTTCTTCTTCGGGATGATGCAGTCCTTGGTGGAGTGATGCACGTACTGATGATAGAGGCAGTACTTGGGATCGTTGAGCTGGCTTGCCTCTGCAGGACGTCGTGGTGGAGGCAATGTCAGCTTATTACCCTTCGTCAGTGTGTGGAAGATAGTAATGGCATCGTCTTCATCAAAGAAAAAGGTCTCCTTAGGCTTGTCGGAGGCGCCCTGGAAATTGGAAGCTCCCTTGGATGTGTCGACCTTCAGGACTTTATTCCCTTTACCCCCATGGACAGGGATAGTTTGAGGATGCTTGCCCTTATCTTCGGATTTGGGTGTTTTCAACCCTAGTAGCTCTAAGTTAGGAACGTCATTTTCAGCAGCATCAGCGGCCCTAATGAAAGTGGGCCATGTATCATACTTATGTATGCCCAGACAAAATTTTACCGTGGAAAGGAAGTTATGTCGACAGGTATCCATAAGTTATGAGTCTGGTATACCGAAGGACATCTTCAGTGCTAGCCGCCTGAAGCATTCGATGAAGGCGATGACAGACTCGTTCCTCCTTTGCTTGGTCTCGATGAGAGTGGACATACTAACATGCATGCCACTCTCGCAAAACCTGTTGAGGAACAACCTCTTCAAGTCTTTAAATGAATTGATACATCCATCAGGCAGACTGCAGAACCATTCGAAGGCTACCCCCTGCAAGGTGCTAATAAATAGCTTCGTCAAGAACGGATCATCTCTAGACAAGTGTAGAGTCTGCGTGTTGAAGTACGTCATGTGTTGACGAGAAAAAGCCAACCCATCAAATGAATTCAGCGTCAGCGGCTTGTAGTTAGGAGGGCAAGTAGCATTCTCCCACTTAGGGGGATAAGGTTGAGATATCCCCATCTTCTGCAGCTCGTCTTTGTGTGAGATGGTGTCGAGACGAGCGACCAGGAAATCAATTACATCCTGTTGATTGAGCAAGTGTTGGGAATGTTAGGGTTATATAATAAAAGCAACACTTTTGTAGTAACCTTATTTCCTTAAATTTTGAATGAGAATCATATGTGCAAATATTTGCATATTGTATTTGTTGCAAGTGTTAATGCAAATATCTGATATTCTATATTATAGATAATATGGTGTGTGGTGTCACACAGAAGATCATATTATCAGTTCCTTATGGAGTATATAAATAGTTCACAACCTAGATGGACTTGGACAATCTATTGGAAAGGTTGTAGTGTAATCTGGTATTAGTCTATCTTGACTATAGGTTTACACTAGTACACTTTGTGTGTATTGAACAGGACCATTTGAGGTTGTTCTATTTGTACTGACTACAAAAGAAAAAAATACCTCTGTTATTATGGATGCTTGTGCTCTTAATTCGGATATAATAACGGACATGTATATGTAGTGTGCATTACTTTGACTCATAAAAGAGTGAAATTCATTATGGATCAATAACCTCTATGAATTGGGTAATAACATTGTATGTATGATGGGCTGTTGATTATAAATGGAATCCATGTCCCGATACATCGGGTTGATGATGTCCCCTTAAGGAGCTCATAAGGATTGTCATGTAAACCCTGCAGGTGGATTATATCTGACATGACAAATAAAGTTGAGCGGTACTACTTAAGGATAAAAGATGTCGAATCAATATAGTTTTCAGTAACTTAATTTGATCGACGGACATACGATATCTTAACATGGGAAGCCAAACGAGCATATAACAAAAGGAGCCCACAAACATAATTTGGGATTAGGGAGGTAGTGCAACAATAGCTCGCTCATTAGTGGACCGAGCTATTGTTAATGGGCCTGGATTATGTGTTCGGGCTGAACACGGGATATCCAGATCCGTTAGGAGGCCTAACCCTAATTTCTCCTCATGGTCCCTGCCGTAGCCTATATATATCCTCTATTCTCTGGCCACCAGATTACTGATCAGAAATCTGAAACTTTCTCTAAATTCGTGATTCACGTAAGGAGAGAAAGAGAGGGCTGCCAAGGAGAAGAAAAGGTTGGGAGATCGTCGCCCACACGACGTCCAACTCGAGGAAGGAATACGTGTAGAAGATCTTGGGGTCGTTCGCTCGAGATTGCCAGGAATTACTTGTCTTATTTCCGCCGCAGGTATAATTTGTGAACCCTAGTTTTCGCCTATAAAGGGTTAGAACACGTATTAGAACTGTTTAACTTTTTATCGATCAATATGCACACCAGAGGATGGGTCCTGGGAATCCCCAGTTCCATCTGGGAAACGGCTGCTGAACGGTTGGCAGGCGTTATTGGCGAAGGACCACCCCCAACATTTACAAGATTTAGAGGAGGCACAACAGAATGATACTCCTTTTGTAGGGAAGGAGGGTTGTTACTATGTGCCGGACTAGCATGAGCCGAGATATTTTGTTGAGGTGGAGGAACAGCCCCAACAGCTTGAATCGCCATGATACTGTAAGCATATCGGTGATCTTAGCGAATGCTGTTTCAAGACCCTCTAGCCGTTTGCTGGTCTGGTTGCTGGCTTCCTCTGATCTTTCTCCATCCGTCATGTATGTAGATAACATACGGAAATAAACAGAGGAAACAGTACAACTGGTGCTGATACTGTCTGTCTCTGAGTGCGCAAGTCCCTCATCTTCAGGTAGAGAAGGTAGATAGTCTCCATCGAATTCGGAGGGATCATCGTCTTCTGGCAGGCTACCCCCAGTGTGGAGGTCATCCGCTTCAGACTCTGAGAGAATACTATCCCCAGCTTGGGATTTTTCGTCTTCTGTACGAAATCTTACCTTTGACCGGGTGTCCATATAGACTCCTTCAAATGTGACAGCCTGTTGGCCATCTGTTGGTAGACTTCGTCTTCTCCTTCTCGTGGAACTGGAAGAGAAGACTGGGTTGGTGGTCCACCGTCTTTGATTGGGGCTCCCGTAAGGAGGACCCCATGAAGCCATGTTGGATGAAACACATTGTGGTTTCTCATCGTCAGAGAAATGCAGCCGTCGAAACACGGACTTTCTCTGAGGTACTCTTGTCACTTTGGAGCAACAACAGTTGATAACAATATTAGTGCACGGGTGTGCACTATGGATTATTATGTCTTCCCTCGCTTTACGCTTATGATTTATCATGTCACGTAAGTCAGCGAAAGGGAGTTGTGCCTTACAACCCATGTTGCATGTATCGCCGAGCTTTGCATGCGGGTTCGTAAGGAGAGTAGGCGCATCCAGACATAGTTCATGTACAGGGGAAACCACCACACCTAAGTTATGTGATGTCCTTGAAGACAGCCCCGTGCTATACGCGTTGGGGCCTGTCTTTTTGTTGTGAACGCATAGGCCTTGGAGGCTAGCCTTGGGCGCATGCTCCTTGACAACATGTCTGAGCCTCCTTGATGTGGGCGCATAGTATGGATCTAGAGAGCCTGGGCACATAGCCTTGGGCGCATGGGTTTGAATGCCCATCCTGCTGAAGACAGAAGTGTTCTGGTTAGGGCTATGCGCCCAAACACTCCCTTGGGCGCATGGCTTTGGGCGCATGCTTGGTGGAGCAGCGCTATTTTCTCCCAGTTTTGCCTCCTTCGTTTGTGAGCCTCGCTGGGTTTGGCCAGAGTGTCGCACACCCCGATTCTTGGCATCGTAGTATTTTTCTCTGCCAAGTCTCGAGTGTTGAACACTCTATTGTTGGTTATGGATGGAAGAAGTCACTAGGCTAGTAGACCCCGGAACGGTGTGAGCCTTCTCCATTTGGGGGATTTCTGTGGCGGAGTCATGCGCCCATGTGACATAGTCCTCCGGCTGTATATCTGCTATGACACTAGCAGGATATGCACAGCGAGCCTTCGGAAGCCAAGTCTTGCGAGACTTGTTCGACTTTGCTAATTTTGAGGGAGTAGAGCCGTCCCTCGAGAGCATCTCTTCGAACTCCTGCTGATCGAATTTTAAAATCAGCATCTTTTGAGTGCTCCCCACTTTGTCGGTATCGGATTGCATCACCGCCTTCTCGTTAGAGGAAAAGGCAGTCCCCAGCAGAGTCGCCATTTTTGTGGAAACACACAAAAAAGAAAAAGAAACGTTGTCTTTTCTTTATTGGCACAAGGCACCACAAATCGAGTACGCCTGAGAGATCCTGCGCTGAGGATCCCCGAGTACAAAAACGAATTCTGGGGAATGGAATGATGGAGATCGAGCGGCAGTTGCTTCTTTACTCCGTTGACACTCCGATTACAAAAGTGGGAGAAAACCTAAGAAAATTGCTAACTCTCGGCTCACTGGCAAGAAGTACAGCAAATTGGCTCTTGAAAATGCTCGTCGTTCTGTGTCTTGAAGAGGGATGAGGCCCCCCTTTTATAGTCGTTCTTGGGCTGGAATGATGTTATGCGCCCACATGGAAAAACACGATGGTTCCTATGTGGGCGCATAATCCTGCTTTGGGCGCATAGGATGTAGGCGTATACAGGCTGCGAGATCGTGGATTAGTCGTGGTGTTGACATGGCCGCATGCTTCGGTGCACGACTTCTCGTGGAGATTGACGTAGCCGTGCGCTTCGGTGCACATTTTGATCATGGCTTTGACTAAGTCAGGCTTGGGCGCATGGCCATGTTTCAGGCTATGCACCCTCCTTTCGGGGGAGTTAGTCTTGGGCGCATGAAACTTCACTGGCTGGGCGCATGAAGCTTTACTGAATGGGCGCATGGAGCTTCATTGACTGGGCGCATGGAGCTCCACTGACTGGGCGCATGGGGTTTCATTGACTTGGGCGCATGGGGCTTCATTTGCTGAAAATTTTTCATGCTTCTATAGAGTGCACAGGAGCACGCTGTGTATGCACGCAACAAAGGTCCAGCTTGCCTGCTTGTGGGAGTGTACGTTGACGATCTCATAATCACCGGGACGGACCCACAGGAGATTGCTAGGTTCATGGAGGAGATGAAGGCCTTGTTCAAAATGAGTGACTTGGGGTTGCTTACTTTCTACCTTGACATTAAGGTGCAACAGTCCAATAGCTTTATCACCCTCAGTCAAGAGGCATATACGCGCAATATCTTGGAGAAGAGTGGCATGGCTTCATCACCCTCAATCAATGGTGAACTCGATCTCTCTTTCTGGAGGTATACCTGAAAGTTCTTCGAGAAATACGTCAGAAAACTCTTCTACTACTTTGGGAAACTGAACTATCACTGCAACTGCCATCCGCAATACTGGGGGAGAAGGTTCTACTTCTCCCCTGGAAAATGAAAACTCCGGTTCACCGGGAATAACAAAAATAATCCTGCCAATATGGCAGTCTATTCTTGCGTATTGCTCCTTCAACCAATCCATTCCTAGGACCACATCATAATCGGCCATCGGGAATTCTATCAACCTAGCGGGAAACTCTCTACCGCTAACTACGATTTGTCACGCCCCGACTCACCAAACGGTCGTCCTCGCTTTGACTCGAGCTAAATCGATCCCACGAGCCGGGACGTGATGCCATGCAAGTCTTTATTGGACTTGCACAAGACAATGATGTGTATTTGGGATTTACTTTGATACGATGCGTTGAAATTAAATAGTGTAGAGAGTTGAAGACATAGCATAGGAAATTTTTTAGCTTTTCATTCATAAACTTGCAAAGTATGTGTAAGGTTATTTTTACATTACATATGCCGTTGCGGCTACATCTTGAAATACAAAAGAAAACTCTCGACCGGCTTGCCGTGAAATGATCTTCGACGTTCCATACATTCATGCCCCTTTATACATTTGAACAAAATCCTTCGGTCTGAATTGGGCTTCAAAATACTTCAAAATAGGAGAGCTTCGTGCCGCCTCCCATTCTTCAGCTCCAGTCTAGTCTCGAGCTCCCGCAGCGTGCTCGTTACCTGGGGAGTTGGGGGTTAGCACACTTGCTAGTGGATGGGACGAACCCAATCATCTAAACCGACACTGCTTATTAAGGATTCTGGCATACGAAGTGATCTTTCTATTTAGAACTATATGAATTTTAGTTCATATCGACGGCACATTTTAAACGATAACAACATAATCAAATTTTAACCATTCTTACCACGGCCGTGCTCCTTTTCTGCACAAAATATACATAATATTTACCACATGCACAAGACAATAGGTGAGCATGCAATCTATCCTATGCACGGTCATTGGTGATATCAACACCATGAAGGACGATTACGTAGCATTGCGACGTGCCCTCCAGTCCAGGTTGTGAGCCTAACTGGAGGTCTCGCAATGCCTCGTGCCGAATCACGATTTCTATAATTTTCTCCTAGGCCGATTCGGTCCCAGGGCCCCTGGTACCGTCTCGAGGAAAGCTCACCTTGTGCACAAGTCGTCCATGACCATGCGAATGTATGAACAGTTTAATATGAATGAAGTAAATTGGATAGCGTAACCATTATCAAACCACATAATCATTCCTACTCGTGCAAGGGTCCTTTTTCCCGAAACCGTACGTTCTGATTTAGCATCCCGTAGGCACCAAATTCTCCGAGGCATGATATACCGCAACCAATGTTTCTTCTTTTGTGTTTTATCGAGCATGAAATAAATTCTATCTCTTTCCTAGGACTTTATCTTTTCTCTACTTAGAGTGAACTTATAGATTCAGAGTTAACTTCTCTAGGTTGCTATATTATCC
Source organism: Iris pallida (assembly GCA_029216955.1). Lineage (NCBI taxonomy): Eukaryota > Viridiplantae > Streptophyta > Magnoliopsida > Asparagales > Iridaceae > Iris > Iris pallida. Next base: position 5,084,462 of record JANAVB010031019.1, on the reverse strand, counting down.
CGAGCTCTTGATCTTAGTGGCAAACATACATCCCGTTAGCATCATCGATTTGAACGTTGAACTTTAACAATTTAGTTGGCAGGAAGGAGTAGAAAAGAAGGGACCGAAGAAGCACCCACCTAAGGAGATTATGCCGAGAGTAGGAGAACGCTTCACGATGGTCAAGCGTCAGTTACAGGAACTCCTGCAATGGCACGAGCATCGAATTAGAACCCTTCCTTCAATCCCTCCTTCGAAATTCCCAAAGACGCATTCAGAAATCACGCGAAAGCACACTATCAAATCCACGCAACAATTCGTCCAGAAAGCCAAGAAAACCAATAAAACCAACGACAGACGGGTTGCTTCGCTCTCTTTAGAGTTCATTCGCCAAGACGCCGCCTACCGTATCTAGGACTTATTCCAACAGTAGTCGATCCATTAGTTGGAACGATATTCATATCACTCGTCCAAATCGATTTTATTGATGCCATGGTCTTTGTATACCAAACTCGTCACCGAGTCAGACTAGCCATCTATGTTCCCGACCATGTCTGACTTGCCACGAGCCTATTACGTAGTGCTTCGCCCCAACGGGATCCGGGCACTACATAATATACCACTAAGAAAAAGTTTTGTCCCGAAACTTAAGAACAAGGGTCTGACCTTCGTCGGCGAAAAGTGAAGGGTACTTCTCCTTCATCTCTGCCTCTAGTTCCCACGTCGACTCCTCAACGGAATGGTTACGCCAGAGTACGCGAACCAAGGACATCGATCGGCTCCGTAGGATCTTTTCTTTACGGTCCAAGATTTGCACGGGCTCCTCCGAGTATGATAGATCGGCGCGCAGCTCCAACTGATCGAAACTAACCACATGACTTGGGTCATACACGTACTTTCGAAGTTGGGAGACATGGAAGACGTCGTACACTTCAGCCAGGGCAGGAGGTAGCGCGATCCGGTAAGCAACTGTCGCCACTCTTTCGAGAATCTCGAAGGGCCCTACAAATCTCGGACTCAGTTTGCCCTTTACCCCGAATCGTATGACGCCCCGCATCGGCGTCACCTTAAGAAATACATGGTCCCCAACCAAGAACTCTAACGGTCGTTGGCGAGTATCTGCATAACTCTTTTGTCGACTCTGAGCAATACGGAGCCTATCTCACATCATGTGGACCTTCTCGACGGCTTGTTCGACTAGTTCTGGCCCGAGCACCTGTCGCTCCCCGACTTCGTTCCAGCAAATCGGAGATCGGCACTTCCTCCCGTAAAGCGCCTCATAGGGAGCCATCTGGATGCTCGATTGATAACTGTTGTTGTATACGAACTTCGCGAGCGGCAAGTGCGTGTCCCAGCTAGTCTTCAAATCTATCGCACACAAACGTAACATATCCTCCAGGATCTGATTCACTCTTTCTGTCTGGCCATCGGTTTGTGGGTGGTACGCGGAGCTAAGTTTCAATTTAGTACCCAGCACTGCCTGTAGACTCGTCCAGAAACGTGATAAGAATCGCCCGCCTCTATCCGAAATGATTGTGGCAGGTATCCCGTGCAGTCTGACGATCTCATTGATATAAATCTGAGCTAACCGATCGACGCTCCATGATGCTTTGATTGCGATAAAATGGGAGAATTTGGTCAAACGATCGACAATGACCCAAATCGCATCATTCTCCCGCGACGTCTTCGGAAGGCCTATGATAAAATCCATAGAGATGTCATTCCACTTCCATACAGGAATGTCGAGGTTCTGTAGCTCCCCGCCTGGTCTTTGGTGCTCGGCCTTCACCCGTTGATAGGCCATGCACTGTGACACAAACGTTGCCACGTCTTTCTTCATGTCGTGCCACCAAAAGGTCGTGCGCAAGTCCTTATACATTTTGGTACTCCCGGGGTGCAATGAGTACTTCGCATAATGGGCCTCCGTCAGAATCTCCTTTCTAAGTTCGGCATGGTCCGGCACGCATATCCTCCATTTCATCCGCGTCATTCTGCCCTCGTCTACCACAAAGTCGGTCGCTTTTTTCGTCGAAATCAGCTCGCACATCTTCTTCAGGAATGGGTCGTCCTCCTGTGCAGTCTTTATCTTGTTGTGCAAGCTCGACTCAAGGTGCAATTGGGCCAATCGTGCTCCACGGTAACGGATTCGGAGTTCGATACCCATCTCTGCCAAGTCTCGCTGTATGTTACGGTTGATAGACAAGCACCCTGCAAATATTCTACTCAGAGCGTCTGCCACGACGTTTTCCTTACCTGGCGTGTACTCGATAGTCAGATCATAGTCCTTTATGAGTTCGAGCCAACGCCGCTGCCGTAAGTTCAGGTCCTGTTGGGTAAATATATATTTGAGGCTTTTGTGATTCGTATAGATGCTGCAAGACACACCATAGAGATAGTGCCGCCATAGCTTTAATGCGAACACAATCGCCGCTAACTCAAGATCATGCGTAGGATAATTCTTCTCGTGTTGCTTCAACTATCTCGAACCAAATGAAATCACCTTATCCCTTTTCATAAGCACGCATCCCAAACCAGTTCGCGATGCATCACTAAATATTTGAAACCCTTCTGGCTCGTCCGAAAGTGCAAGGATCGACGCTGAGATGAGCCGTTTCTTCAATTCTTGAAAGCTAGATTCACATGCGTTGTTCCACTCGAACGCGACTCCCTTCTGAGTTAGGCGAGTCAGAGGCGGCACAATTTTGGCAAAATCTTTCACAAATCTACGGTAGTAGCCTGCCAAGCCGAGGAAACTTCGGATGTCGCCTGCTGAGGTAGGTCGCTTCTATTCGACTATCGCTTCAATCTTCTTTGGGTCTACCGTGACGCCTTCAGCTGAGACAATGTGCCCAAGGAATGTCGCGCTGCTCATCCAGAACTCGTATTTGCTTAACTTGGCATAAAGTTGGTGTTCACGCAGAGTCTATAGCACCGTCTTCAAGTGTTCCACGTGCTCGTCCTTGCTTTTCGAATATATGAGGATGTCATCGATGAATACGACGATAATTTGTCTATCAACGGTCGGAACACCCTGTTCATTAGGTCCATGAACGCGGCAGGAGCGTTTGTCAAGCCGAAGGGCATGACTAAGAATTCGTAGTGACCATATCGAGTTCGGAAGGCAGACTTTGGCACGTCCTCGGACTTGATCTTTAACTGATGGTAGCCTGAGCGAAGATCAATCTTGGAAAATACCGTCGCCCCTTGTAATTGGTCAAACAAATCGTCAATCCTCGGCAACGGGTACTTGTTTTGTACCGTTGCTTTGTTAAGTTCTCGATAGTCAATACAGAGCCGCATCGACCCATCCTTCTTCCTTACAAACAACACTGGTGCACCCCACGGGGAGACGCTAGGACGAATATAACCACGATCTAGAAACTCTTGTAGTTGTGCCTTCAGTTCCTTCAGCTCTGCCGGCACCATTCGATAGGGTGCCTTAAATATCGGTCGGGTGTCCGGAAAGGTGTCAATGTTGAATTCTATCTCTCGGTCCGAAGGCATCCCTGGCAACTCGTCTGGGAACACATCAGGAAATTCTGCTACGACTTCAGTCTGGGTCGTGCTTGCAATCTCCGTTCTCGTGTCTCGAACTGATGCTAGGTATCCACTGCACCCAGAATGCAACATACGCCTTGCCGAAATCGTCGATATCATCATTGCTACCTTTGACGCGGCTCCACACGAATAGAAGAACTCGGTTTCGCCCGGAAGGCGGAACACAACTCTCTTCTCCGTGCACTCGATCGTTGCGTGGCATGCACCCAACCAATCCATACCGAGGATTATATTGTACTCCTTGATGTCGAGGACGATAACTTCCAGGGATAGATTTTTTCCTCTAATGCCGATGTAACCATCCCTACAAATTTGAGTGGCAGACATATCTACTCTCGATGGAGCGCTAACGCTAAGATTCATATCTAAAAGTTACATGGGCAGTTTATTCTCTTCTACAAAATCGGCAGATATAAAACTATACGTAGCAACCGAATCGAATAGTACTCTAGCAGGCATATTTTTATAGAGTAGTATACCTGTCAAGACAGTGTCGGACGCGAACGCTTCGTCCTGAGTCAGTGTATAGACTCGGCCTTGCGCCCCTTGGCGATTTTGTGGGTTTACGGGCACTGCGTTTGCGCCATGGACGGGAGGTGCCCTATTCTGGTTCTGGACGTTCCTTGATGGATGTTGGTTCACCCTCTCCATGCGACAATCTACTGCCTTGTGACCTAGCTGGCCACACTTGAAGCATCCCCGTTGGCAATCGACTGCCAGATGCCCCATCTTGCCGCAGCGATGGCACCGTACGCCTGGGTGAGGCCCCCGATACTCGAACGTGTTCGAGCGTTTTGGCGCACCAGATCCTCCCGCGTCGTGAGGACGCTCGTTGAAGTTGTTGCGGATGCTTGACCCCTCTTCTGCGAAGCTCGACCGAAGATCTGTTCACTATCAAAGGCGGCGTTATATGATTCCCTGTAAGTCTGGCATCTTTGGTTCATGACGTCCCGACGCAAATCATCATTCAGGCCTTACTGGAAGCGCTCGTACCACGCCTCCTTGTTCGGCAAAAAGGCCCCGGCAAACTTTACAAGCTTCGCGAACTTTGCATCGTAGTCTTCAACGGACAGGTTTCCTTGCTTCAAGGACATGAATTCCTCCTCCTTCTATCGACGAACAGCACGAGGGATGTATTACTCGAGGAAGGCCAGTTTGAACGTCTTCCACGAGATCTTGGCGTTGGGGTTGGCCTCTTAGAGTTCTTGTTTCTTTGCCTCCCACCAGTAGTAAGCCCTCAAGTTTAGCTGTAGGGCTGTACACCCGACTCTCTTGGACCCCTTGATGCTGAGGAGATTGAACAGACCCTCAATCTTTACTAGCCACCCCATGACTTCATTAGGCTCTGCTCGGCCATTGAATTCAGGTGGGTTCATCTTCTTGAATTTGGTCGTCTTGAGCAAGATGGAGGAAGACATGTGCTTCTTCACTACGGGTTGAACTTCTTCTTCTGACATGGCGGTCGTCGAGTTCTGTTGGGTCGCTATGGTGCTCAAGATCCGGGTCAGGGCCTCCATCTACTTTTGTTGGGCCTGATTTGGGCCTGGATCTGTTCTTGCAGCTGGCGTTGCTGCATCTCCTCCTGGCGTTGTTGGAGTTCCATGAGGCGTAGTAGTCGCTCCATATCGGACTCGCTAGGCATCGCATCTTCGGTGCTATCTATGCTAATCAACATAGCGTTGACAACGGGGACACCCAGTCTGTTCGGCATTCCTACAAAATTGAGCAAACCCGTTAGTATTCTCAAAATATCTACGGACTTATATGTATGGAACGATTATTTCAGGCCGCATATGTCGAAAAGCATAGTTTTTGAAAAATTGCAACGACATCTAAAAAAAAGTATTTTGAAAGGTCCGAGGTGTGAACCGTGCTCTGATACCAACTTGTCACGCCCCGACTCGCTAAATCGGGCGTCCTCGCTTTGACTCGAGCTAAATCAATCCCACAAGTCGGGACGTAATGTCGTGCAAGTCTTTATTGGACTTGGACAAGGCAAGGATGTGAACTTGGGATTTACTTTGATACGACGCATTGAAATTAACAGTGTAGAGAGTTGAAGACATAGCATAGGAATAAATTTAGCTTTTCATTCATAAACTTGCAAAGTATGTGCAAGGTCATTTTTACATTACATATGTCGTTGCGGCTACATCTTGAAACACAAAAGAAAACTCTCGACCGGCTTGCCGTGAAATGATCTTCGGCGTTCCATACATTCATGTCCTTTTATATATTTGAACAAAAGCCTTCGGTCTGAATTGGGCTTCAAAATACTTCAAAATAGGAGAGCTTCATGCCGCCTCCCGTTCTTCAGCTCCAGTCTAGTCTCGAGCTCCTGCAGCGCGCTCGTTACCTGGGGAGTTGGGGGTTAGCACACTTGCTAGTGGATGGGACGAACCCACTCGTCTAAACCGACACTGCTTATTAAGGATTCTGGCATACGAAGTGATCTTTCTATTTAGAACTATATGAATTTTAGTTCATATCGAAAGCACATTTTAAACGATAACAACATAATCAAATTTTAACCCTTCTTACCACGGCTGTGCTCCTTTCCTGCACAAAATATACATAATACTTACCACCTGCACAAGACAATAGGTGAGCATGCAATCTATCATATATGCGGTCATTGGTGATATCGACACCATGAAGGACGATTACGTAGCATTGCGACGCGCCCTCCAGTCTAGGTTGCGAGCCTAACTGGAGGTCTCGTAATACCTCGCGCCGAAGCACGATTTCCATAATTTTCTCCTAGGCCGATTCGGTCCTAGGGCCCCGGTTATCGTCTCGAGGAAAGCTCACCTTGTGCATGTTGACACAAAGTCACAGTCAACCAAATATTGATACAATTGACTAAATAATACTTGTGATAATTCAATACGATACATGAAGGCTACATCCAGCTCAAGTCAGACGACAGCTCAGTTTTGCAAATGCAAGTTATTTTTGAGTCTGTATTTTATAATTTTATTGAGTCTAGACTTATGTAAGCTGAGTTATGCTGAGCATCTGAGGCTTAACCTATACCCTACCCAAAATCCAAAAGCTCCACATACATCAAAATAAGCCCATTGGACAATAGACCTATTCTGTGCTCTGGAGACAGAGTTCGGGTCGAACTCTGCCTCCACACAGAGTTCGGTTGGAACTCTGTCCCCTAAAATCAGTACCCTAATTTTTAGGGTTGGCTGGTTGCTAGTTGTCCAACGGCCAAATATTTGAAAATTTCTAACAAAATTCTGGCCGAATTCTGCCTACTGGTATCCTATAAATAGGCCATGAATTCTCTCATTTTCATTCATCCAATCTTCTCTTCTCTTCTCTCTAAAGCTCAATACAAGCCATACCCTTCTTTATCTGCTAGCCACAAGCTTCCTAAGCCTCAAGTGCTCAACATTTTTCAGTTAGGAGTTTGTGCAAGAGTTCAAGAAGTCGCTTGGAAAATTCCAAGCATCGCCACTGTGAAGTTGACGTGCTCTTCTGAAGAAAAGGCACGGGGTGTAACTACTATTTCACAAATAGTGGATTTAATCCTGAGCTAGAGTTCTCAGGCCTAGACTAGTCCTCCACGAGGAAAACCAGGTTAAAAATCGGCTGTGTTTGCGTATGCTTTCTTGCTGCTTATTTATTTCCGTATTTACTCTGATTAGTTTTAATTATGAAAGAGTTTAAATTTTTTATTGGCTATTATCGCTATAAACTCTATTCATCCCCTCTAGAGTTTCCATCTGTTCTTCAATTGGTATCAGAGCTCGGTTCTCTCAACAAGGACTAACATCCTAGAGCTGATCCATGGCAACCACACAATCCTTGATTTCTAATCACGGTGAAGGGCAGTCCACTCATAGGCCTCCCCTATTTGATGGAACTAACTACACATATTGGAAAACAAGGATGAGCTTTTATCTCAAGTCGCTAGACTTTGACCTGTGGACTATCGTCACTGATGGTTATAAAAAGCCTGCCAGGATAGTTGTCAATGGTGATCTCGTTGAGAAATCACATGACAAATATTCTGACGAGGAGAAGAAACAGGCAAGTCTTGACGCGAGAGCTATTAATGCTTTGTTCTGTGCTATAGACAGGAATGAGTTCAACAGGGTCTTAACATGCACTACCTCTCACGAAGTATGGAGACTTCTAGAAGTGACGCATGAAGGAACCACCCAAGTCAAGGAATCGAAGATAAGCCGTCTCACTCAAGAATATGAGGCTTTCAAGATGAAGCCAAATGAGACGATCACGCAAATATTCACAAGATTCCTCGACATCATCAATCCCCTATCTTCGCTCGGCAAATAATACTCAAATTATGAGAAGATTCGCAAGCTACTTAGGGGGCTACCAAAGATTTGGAACCCTAAGGTGACAGCCATCATAGAAGGAAATAATCTCACAACCATGTCCATGGAAACCTTGATGGGAAAGCTGATAACTCATGAGCTTGACCTCAAGGACTTCGAAGAGCCTGCTCCTAAGGCTAAGGAGATCGCACTCAAAGCTCACCGACGGAGGGCTGACCTCGAAGAGACGGATGACGACAACTCAGAAGTGATGATCAAGCTCTTCTTGTCCGCAACTTCAAGAAATTTCTTCGCTTCAACCAAAGAAAGAAGGAACCACAAGAAGACGACGAAGAAGAGCCAACCTGCTACGGTTGTAAGAAGACGGGACACGTCCGAAAAGACTGTCCATACTTAAAGAAGAGAAACCGTTATGAGAAACCATACAAGAAGACTTCCTCAAAGAAATATGCCAACATGAGCATTTGGCATGAAAGCGAAGCCAGTGAATTCGAGGAAGAAAAGGACTCTCCTCAAGACGCTGCAAACGTGTGCCTAATGGCAACGTCCGACAAGGTATCTAACGAAACTGTTGATGACTTCACTTTTGATGAACTTGGTGATGCTTTTACCGATTTACTTGATGATCATAAAAAGGTCATTGGTAAATATAAACATGCCAAGGAAAAGACCAAAAGTCATGAAGTCGAAATTCAAAGACTTTCTTTACTGCTTGATAACATTAGGGACACTTCACCCACGGATGTCACAAATGAGGTATCTAAGCTTAAAATAAGCTTATATGATGCGAAGCACGCATTGAACAACAAACACAAGAAATCACAGCACTCAACACGGAGCTTGCAGAAGAAAAGAGTAGACACAAGTTTTCTATTACTAAGATACATGGTTTGAATGCTAAGGTTACTGAACTGTAGGCTGTCTTCAAGAAATTAGAGACTAAATTAGGAAAACAGGTTGCTTAACCTCAAACCCAATCACATGAGACACACACAAATCATGACACTACTCATACTAGTCAACCACGTCATCTACCTGCAGCTCATAATCATGCTTACATATACACACACTTTCATAATGCACACAAACCACATGCACGTAGAAATAATCATCATACTACACATAGATACAACCATCAGTATGTTGCACAAAATCACCATCACTCTTCACATAGACATCATCACCATGCTATTCCATATAGATATCATCACCATGCTACTCCTTATAGACATTATCACCATACTGCTCTACATCACTCTACATATAGATATCATCACCATGCTAACTCTACATATCATCATGCTACTCCACATCACTCTACTCATAGACATCATATGCATGCTCCTAACATAAATAGGAATGCTATATGTACTTATTGTGGTTTACATGGACATATTTTACCACAATGTAGAATTAGAAGATTAGTAGATAGAAAGATATATGCATGGTTTCCAAAAACTAACTTTTCAGGACCCTCAAGAACTTGGTTACCAAAGGTCACATCTACTCTTGATGTAGGTGGACCTTCCCTCCTCAACTAAGAGTAAGTGGATTCTCGATAGTGGATGCTCGCGACATATGACGGGAGACGCAAATTTTTTCGCATCACTATCGATGAAGAGAGAAGGATATGTATCCTTCGGTAACAACCTAAAAGGGTATATTATAGGTAATGGTATTATTGGTTATCCTCCCTCTCCCGTAATAAAGGATGTCTGTCTAGTGACCGAGTTAAAGCATAACCTGCTCAACATTAGTCATCTTGCTGACCATGGATATAACATTAACTTTAGACAAAACAAATGTCTTATTTATGATAGGTCAACGGGAGACATTGCTTTTGAAGGGGTAAGAGAGGATAATATTTATATTTTCTATTTGTCTATAGATACTAACAATGCAGGTAGATGCCTATATGCTCATAAGGATAAAAGATTATTATGGCACCAGCGTCTTGGTCATGCCAACATGGATACTATATCCAGGCTATCAACTAAGAAGCTAGTTAGAGGCTTGCCCGATATCACATTCAAAAAGGATACGGTATGTGCCGAATGTGAATTGAACAAGGCAACTAAGTCCTCATTTCATTCCATAAACTCTGTAAGTACTACTAGACCTTTGCAACTTCTTCATATGGATTTATTTGGCCCTAGTAGAGTAGCCAGTCTTGGTGAAAAACTCTACGCCTTTGTTATTGTTGATGATTTTTCTAGATTTACTTGGGTTTTCTTTCTTACAAATAAAAGTGATGCTATTTCGATTTTCAAGATTTTTGCAAAGAAAGTTCAAAACGAAAAAGGCTACATGATTACTCGAATCTGAAGTGATCATGGAGGCGAATTCAAAAATACAGATTTTGAAAAGTTTTGTGATTCTAATGGTTTTGATCATGAATTTTCTTGTCCAAGAACTCCTCAACAAAATGGTGTTGTGGAGCGAAAGAATAGGACTCTTGGCGATATGGCTAGAGTCATGTTGAACAAGTTTTTACTTCCGAAATACTTTTGGGCTGAAACTGTCAGTACAATATGCCACATTTTAAATAGGGTGCTTATTCGTCCTATTACGAAGAAAATACCCTATGAGCTTTGGTTTGGAAGAACCCTAAATGTTTCTTATTTTAGAGTTTTTGGTTGTAGATATTTTATCCTTAACACCAAAGACAACTTAGGCAAACTTGATGCCAAAGATGACGATGGTATTTTCCTTGGCTATGCTGCCAAGAGCAAGGGATATATAGAGTTTTTAACAAACACTCATTAATTGTGGAAGAGTCTACAAATGTGACTTTTGATGAAGATAACAGTGTAGCAACTACTCTTGATGATGATGTTGAGCCATCAACTTCTACTCCAATGAATACCACAACCGAAACCAATTCTCTGGAGGGCTTGCCAAAGAAATTCTCTTTCAAGCCATCACATCCTAAAAATTTGAAAATAGGTGAGGTTTCACGTAGAGTAACTACTAGATCATCATTAAGAGACTCTATTGCTAGCACTGCCTTTATTTCACAAATTGAGTCAAAAGACATTTTAGAAGCTTTTAATGATGAATTTTGGATTTCTTCTATGCAAGAGGAACTCAACCAATTCGAGAGGAGCCAAGTATGGGAACTCGTTCCTAGACCGGCCAATCACTCGATCATTGGCACTAAATGGGTTTTTAGAAATAAAGTAAATGAAGATGGTTCAGTCACACGCAACAAAGCTCGTCTAGTAGCCCAAGGATACAACCAAGAGGAAGGTATCGACTACGATGAGACGTATGCTCCTGTTGCTAGATTGGAATCCATTCGGATGCTTTATGCATTTGTAAATTTTCAAAATTTCAAATTATTTCAAATGGATGTTAAAAGTGCTTTCTTGAATGGATTTATTAAGGAAGAAGTTTATGTGAAACAACCTCCTGGCTTTAAAAATCACAAATTTCCCGACCATGTTTTCAAGCTGAAGAAAGCGCTATATGGCCTCAAACAAGCTCCTAGAGCTTGGTATGAACGGCTAAGCAATTTCTTACTTGAAAAAGGTTTTTCTAAAGGGAAAATTGATACCACACTTTTTAAAAAATCTTTTAAAGACACTATTCTCTTAGTCCAAATATACGTAGATGATATTATATTTGGTTCTACTGATGAAACCCTCTGTCAAGATTTTGCCAAGTATATGCAGACCGAGTTTGAGATGAGCATGATGGAGGAGCTCAACTACTTTCTTGGACTGCAAGTCAAACAAATGTCAAATGGAACTTTCATCTGTCAGTCAAAGTATACAAAGGACATGCTGAAGAAATTTGACCTTGACAACGTCAAACCAATCAGCACTCCAATGGCTACTACAACTAAGCTAGAACCAGATAAAAGCGGCAAACCCGTGGACCAACGTAAGTATCGAGGTATGATAGGCAGTCTACTTTATTTAACTACTAGTCGCCCTGATATTATGTTTAGCGTTTGCATGTGTGCTAGATATCAAGCAAATCCTAAGGAATCACACATGACTGCGGTTAAGCGTATCTTTTGATACCTTAAGGGTACGGTTACAGTGGGCCTATGGTATCCTAAGTCAACATCATTTGACCTCATTGGTTACTCTGATGCTGATTTTGCCGGATGCAAGGTCGACCGTAAAAGTATGAGCGGTACGTGTCATTTATTACGAAAGGCTTTAGTCTCTTGGTTTAGCAAGAAGCAGAATTCTGTCGCATTATCCACAACAGAAGCTGAATGCATAGCAGCTGGGCGTTGTTGTGCACAAATTCTGTGGATGAAGCAAACCCTTGAAGACTACAATTTATCTTTTATGCACATTCCAATCTTTTGTGACAATACTAGTGTTATAAATCTCACTAAGAACCCCATTTGTCACTCACGCACGAAGCACATTGAAATACGTCACCACTTTTTGCGTGATTATCAGCAAAATGGCACGATTAACTTAGAATTTATTGACACTGATCATCAGTTAGCAGATTTCTTTACAAAACCATTATCCGAAGAGCGCTTCAATTTTCTTTGTCGTGAACTTAGAATTTTGGATAAAGCTGTTATAAATTAAAATAAACCTGCGTAAATATCGAGTATGTCGTGATTCTCTTATGATGAACTTGCTATGGGTACAAGCCGAAAGGGCCCTTCTGACAACAAGGCGTAAAAGCCTAAGCGACACGGTGCACTAGTCCTCAGGACTACCGCTAGCTGAGATCCGGCCCCTGCAGCTAACCCATGGCAGCTTCAAAATATTGAATTATGATATAATTCCTTGTTTATTACACGGTTCATTTTTATTTAACACTGGCTGACATACTAATTTTTCAACTTTACCTTGCTGCTTCAAGTTCACTCTATGTCATTCTTTGTTTATCACTTGGATCTTTCCTTGTATTTATACTCTTTTTATTTTGGTCTTTCTTACTTAACCAATTTTTAGCCCGATTCCTGTTCTGTCACCAGAATTCGAAATTCGGGCCGAACTCTGCCCTTACCAGAGTTCGGGCCGAATTCGGTCTAGCTGTTCCAGAATCGGGAACAGCCTCAGTCGTTGATCAAATTATAGATCCAATGGCCCATATTGATTCCGACCAATTGAAACCCTTCTCTTATATTCGGGATTTCCTCCTTCTTCTCCTCCATTGCCACCTTTTCCACTTCTCCAAACTCTTTTTCTCAAAACCTTAACCCTAATTTCTCCTTTCTAAAGCTCATCTCTTCCCTAAACTCAAGGAGAAGACCTCTCTTTCAATTCTCCTTCATTGTTCATCACTACTTTGAGGTATAATTCAATACTTTTCTATATCTCAATTTTCTTCATTATCTTTATTGTGTTATGGCTCTACGTTTGTTCAATCGCGGGAAGAGACGTCGGACCGAGGGAGCATCCTCGTCGAATGCTCCTCCTCGCGTTGAACCGACCATTGTACCACCCGTTGCACCGGCCGTTGAACAACAACCACCTATCCATCCATTGTTCAATCCTCCACGTCCACATGACCCAAACACTTTTGACGACCGAATATTTATATCACTCGACGCATCAAATGATTGGTTTAGTAATTTTCGGACAAGTCCGGTGTTTGCGGGACACCCTATCAATTTTACTATTTTCTCTCAATATGATGCACTTTTTCATGACCTTTGCCTTGATGAACTTGTCACCACAAACTCGGTCATTTATCGTAGTGCTATTCAAATGTTCTACTGCAACCTAACCCATGATGATACACATATTTATTCATGGGTTGCGGGAATTGATATCTCTTTTGACGATTTCGATTTGGCCGAATACCTTGAACTCCAAGAGCCAAACTCATGGAAAAAGCTCGTTGAAGCTCGATCATTTCAATTTCCCGATGGGTCTTCACTTGAAAGCTTCAAGGATGACTTGTGTACCCCGAACACGCGTCCTCGTAAGCTTTTGGCCAAATATCTCAATCCCTATTTCTATGAACTTCATCGGATTATCTTTAATACCATTCTACCCAAAGCGGGTTCCACCGATGAAGTCACCTACTTTGAAATCTCGACCTTATATCACCTCCACTTTCATGTACCATTTAAACTTCCTCGTACAATGATGGATTGGATGATTAACTCTAGGAAGAAACCAAGGTCCTTGGTTTATGCTTTGTATCTTCCTATGGTATTTCGTGCGTTTTGTATACCCCTTGATGAGTGTCCATTCTTACCTGCCCCTGCCTTTCTTTCTAAGGCACGGAGGCTTCAGGCAGCCTTTGGGTCACCAGTCGTGTCTGAGCATTCTGATGATGAGCCAGATGCCCCTCCTTTGGGACAGGATCCTCCTCCTCCTCCTGCCACTCTCGTGTCTCTTCAGACCATGCTCCGCGATCGCTTCACCTTGGAGGATGATCACTGGACTCAGCTGGATTACCGGACTACCTTACAGATGAGTGCTATCAGCAACTCGCTGCACGACATTCGGTACTCCATGTCTCGCCATCCTTCCATGCCTATCCCTATGGAGCGAGACCCTGGTCGTGAGGGCTATCGTATCGATGACCCTTGGGTCATTCGCTACTTGGATCCAGATGCAGCCTTCGTGGACCCTCGTCGTTCCTTTACTGATCCATCAGACGACGCTGGGCCTTCACGAGCTCGATAATGGATATGGACTGCTATTTGCTGCTGCTACTGAGGATCATAGCTTATGTTTCTTTCTGCACTTTGGATTTTAGTTACTTTTATGCACTTTTGATTGTATTAGACTTATTGTGCGTAGTGACTCTTGAGACATTTAGTCGTTATATCAGTTTATATGCTGTTTCTTCTCTTATCTTTTGGTGTGTTTGCTAGTTCTTAATTGTTTATCGTTAATTGCTAAATGCCAAAAGGGGGAGATATTTGTATATTCCATATTATTTGTCTCTGTTTATTTTTTTCTCTGTATCTGTGCTTTTGGGAGAAATGTTCTTATCAGGCCAACAGGATTCAAAGCAATGATTACGGGGGAGCTATTTTTTAAGCTCGGCATTGATTATGGGGGAGCTTTACTTTTTGTCCTTAAATGTGTCCAGGTATGAATATTGAATATATAATTATTATTTTGTCAATTATCAATATGGGGGAGATTGTTGACACAAAGTCACGGTCAACCAAATATTGATACAATTGACTAAATAATACTTGTGATAATTCAATACGACACATGAAGACTACATCCAGCTCAAGTCAGATGACAGCTCAGTTTTGCAAATGCAAGTTATTTTTGAGTCTGTATTTTATAATTTTATTGAGTCTAGACTTATGTAAGATGAGTTGTGCTGAGCATCTGAGACTTAACCTATACCCTACCCAAAATCCAAAAGCTCCACATACATCAAAATAAGCCCATTGGACCATAGACCTATTCTGTGCTCTGGAGACAGAGTTCGGGTCGAACTCTGCCTCCACACAGAGTTTGGGCCGAACTCTGTCCCCTAAAATCAGCACCCTAATTTTTAGGGTTGGTTGGTTGCTAGTTGTCCAACGGCCAAATATTTGAAAATTCCTACCAGAATTCTGGCCGAATTTTGCCTACTGGTATCCTATAAATAGGCCATAAATTCTCTCATTTTCATTCATCCAATCTTCTCTTCTCTTCTCTCTAAAGCTCAATACAAGCCATACCCTTCTTCATCTACTAGCCACAAGCTCCCTAAGCCTCAAGTGCTCAGCATTTTTCAGTTAGGAGTTTGTGCAAGAGTTCAAGAAGTCGCTTGGAAAATTCTAAGCATCGCCACTGCGATCTTTGTAAGAAGTTGACGTGCACTTCTGAAGAAAAGGCACGGGGTGTAACTACTATTTCACAAATAGTGGATTTAATCCTGAGCTAGAGTTCTCAGGCCTGGACTAGTCCTCCACGAGGAAAACCAGGTTAAAAATCAGCTGTGTTTGCGTATACTTTCTTGCTCCTTATTTATTTACTCTGATTAGTTTTAACTTGTGAAAGAGTTTAAATTTTTTATTGGCTATTATCGCTATAAACTCTATTCACCCCCCTTTAGGGTTGCCATCTGTTCTTCAGTGCACAAGTCATCCATGATCATGTGAATGTATGAACAGTTTAATATGAATAAAGTAAATTGTATAGCGTAACCATTATCAAACCACATAATCATTCCTACTCGTGCAAGGGTCCTTTTCCCCGAAACCGTACGTTCTGATTTAGCATCCCGTAGGCACCAAATTCTCCGAGGCATGATATACCGCAACCAATGTTTCTTCTTTTGTGTTTTGCCGAGCATGAAATAAATTCTATCTCTTTCCTAGGACTTTATCTTTTCTCTACTTAGAGTGAACTTATAGATTCAGAGTTAACTTCTCTAGGTTGCTATATTATCCCGAGCTCTTGATCTTAGTGGCAAGCATACATCCCGTTAGCATCATCGATTTGAACGTTGAACTTTAAGAATTTAGTTGGCAGGAAGGAGTAGAAAAGAAGGGGCCGAAGAACCACCCACCTAAGGAGATTGCGTCGAGAGTAGGAGAACGCTTCACGAAGGTCAAGCATCAGTTACACGAACTCCTACAATGGCACGAGCATCGAATTAGAACCCTTCCTTCAATCCCTCCTTCGAAATTCCTAAAGACGCATTCAGAAATCGACGCGAAAGTACACTATCAAATCCACGCAACAATTCGTCCAGAAAGCCAAGAAAACTAATAAAACCAACGGCAGACGGTTTTGTCGCTCTCTTTAGAGTTCATTCTCCAAAAAGACGCCTACCGCATCTAGGACCTTTTCCAACAGTAGCCGATCCATTAGTTGGAACGGTACTCATATCACTCGTCCAAATTGATTTTATTGATGCCATGGCCTTTGTATACCAAATTCGTCGCCGAGTCAGACTAGCCATCTATGTTCCCGACCATGTCTGACTTGCCATGAGCCTATTACGTAGTGCTTCGTCCCAATGGGAGCGGGGTACTACACGATTCGACACGAGAAAAATACTCTATCAACTCCCACAAGATCGTTACCAGTAAGTATATTGAGCCTTACTGATAATGACTCGGGCTCCAGTCCTATCCGTGTTGTGAATCGTGCAGACATAAATGAATGCGATGCACCCGAATCAAATAATACTGATACAGAAAAAGAGTTGACGAGAATGGTACCTGCCACCACCTCACCTGATGCCAACTCCTCCTCTACGGTCAAAGCTATCTCTTGACCTTGTCCTCTGGGTGCTGATCCCCTCTGCTGAAAACCTCTCTGGCGGCTCTGAATCTGAGCTTGGACCTGGGCATACTGTTGCGACCTCTTCTGCTGGAATGCTTGAGCCTGAGGCGGCAATGGCCTCGGAGGCTGGTACTCATGCTGCTGCACTAGTGCTGGTCCCCTCACCGAGGGACTAGTCTGGGCCGATAAGGAGGAACCGGCTCTCTGTGGGCAGGATCCTATCATGTGGTCTGATGCCCCACAAGCCAAACACAATCCTTGTGCTCTGCGACATTCTGATACTACATATTCTGGCTTCCCACAATGAGTACAGTCCATTGTGGAAGACTGCCTCCGCTTCTGCTGCTGAGGGTACGTCGTAGTCGAATGCTGAACCGACGTAACTGATGCCGCCCTCCTCGAAGCTCCAATAGTCAAGGCCCTAGCTGTCGGGGCTGGGGCTGAGGACTGGGTCATCTGACCATGGGACCGCTTCCGTCCTCCAGTTCTGTCCACTATTCTCTGGGAGGTATACTCATGCCTCCTAGCTGCTTGAAAATAGCATCAAAAGTCTGATGCTCAAACTGCTCCACTGCTAGAATGACCTCTAGGTGGAGTCCATGCTGGAACTACTGGGCTCGGTCCAATTCGGTCGCCACCAAGGTGGGAGCAAATCGACTCAGTCTTGAAAACTCGGCCGCATATCCATCGACCGTCCTACTCATCTGCCTGAGATTGGTGAACCTCGTCTGTAGGTCGTGCCGAGCTACAACATCAAAGTACTTGATCTGAAACTTGTCACTGAATATTGCCCATGGAACAGACGTCGCCAACCCAACTGCTAACATCGCCCACCAGGTGCGGGCTAGGTCCAATAACTGTAGGCGCACTACAGCTACCTTCTCTCCTTCTGGAGTCTTGGCTGCATCCAAGATAATCTCGATATCTTGGAGCCACGCATCAGCTGCAATAGCATCTTCACTACCGTCGAAGAAGAAAGGGTTAAGGCGCTTGAAACTGTTAGCCGCATTGTTCCCTTGATAACCAACACGGCCCATGGCATCTTGTACTGTCTGGTGCAGGGCATCGCCCCGACGATCTTGAGATGCAAGCAATTCCCTGATGAGACCCACCAGGGTTCCATTGTCAGTCTCTGCAGGCTGGACTGGCTGAAATAGAGGCTCTGGATCCCCGAAATGCATGACTCGGAAGGCCGCTCCAGAGTGTTGGGCTTGGTCTCCAGGTTGCTTCTGGTCCACTGGAGGTGCTCCGTCACTGGAGGTGCTCCGTCTTGCTGATCGGTAGGATCAGGAACAATACCGCTGAAGAAATGTCATGGAGAACAATAAGGAAGGACCATGATAGATCGAGGATATAAACATGTGATCAGGTCAAGATTTCAGAAAGATTAGAAGACACGAGTAGAGATCAAGGGCGAGTGCTGATTGAGACATCTATTCAGTGAAACCCTCACCCATCTTGATTTACAAGACCTGCATGGGCCACCACTTAAACCGTGTACGCCACAGAACCAGAATACTGGAGATCGGGGGACAGACACAGCCAGCTACGTACATTGAAGTGAATCCCACCTCGCAATACGGTCACGGCTGTCTAGATGCATGAGGGTTTACTACAAGCCATTAGTCTCTTAGGGTCAAGAACAATCCTAGTGTCTCAATCTCAAGCAAGCAAGTAAATGTAACAAGATGGTAGATCATCGGACATACAAGATAAGGCGTCCCAAACATTACATATTCAGATGATCATGAAGCTAGTCATACAAAATGCGAAGACTAGCAAGGGTTTAAGTCATACATGATCAACCCTAGGATGTGTCAATCATGTTACAGCCATTAGGCAGACATGGATGTAAATTCAACACGAGCTAACACTTGCTCGACGGCTAAACGCCTCAAAAGAATAATTTTATAATAGGGTGGGAGAGCAAAATAAAACTCACTCGTTGCCAGGGTTCCTTCTAGTGGTCACCATCTGGCAGGAAGGCTGGAAGATTCTCGGGAGCTGCTACGAAATCTGGCCATACAAAACCAGCTAGATCAGACCCCAGAAAGAGCAAGTGCCACAAAGGAGGCTTCACTTAAGAACTAAAACCAGCACATTAGCACATGAGAACATAAATAAAATAACAAAAGACATGAGTTAGAGAAAACAAGGTGATAAATGACAAGATAATTAAAGGGCTATTCCGGTAACCAAGTTATAACCCGTAAACCAAACAAGGACCGGGGTTGTAACTTTTCACCTGAACAGAACTTAGTTTCTAACTAATTATCGATAAGCAGAGCATACACAAGCATGTCCTGAGATAGCCATGTACTGGATCTAGGCAAGACTAGACAATATGGGACTCCATCCAACATTCACGGCCAAGCAAGAGTACGACTTGATACTTAAACTAACTAGGGTTATCACAAGCCTAGTTACTAGCAAGATACAATGAGGTATCTCTACGGCCACAAGCCCTGCAGACTATCCAGGTTATCCAGACGCAAGGTTCATGCTAAGAGTTATCATGACTTGTTAGGTGACTTGAGTGCAACACATGACAGTATGCATAGTAATCGTTTCATGAAGTGCCCCACATGACAGTGAGCTGGAAATGTGCCCTACTCGTCGGCAGGCTACAAGTCCATCAGAGAAGGCACCCAGATAACGGGATTGCCTGTAGCCGGAATACCTCTCTATATGAACTACTTGATCAATCTAGTCATTAACCTAGTCAGATTCAGTACGAATCCCTAACCGTGGTAACCAGGGATACAAGTCCTAGACATGATACGAGACAAGACTGGTAGCTTATACAAGCACATTCAATACAATTATCCACGGTGTCAAGATGAGAATTTACTTAGCATGTCAAGTTAGCCGTCGCAACAGCGTTCAAGGTTACATGTCAAGATTACTTAGCAGGTCAAGATAACTGTCGCAACGGTGTTCATGAGTTCATGTCAGGATTACTTGTCAGAGGTACACCACAACGGGTCACCATCATGTCATGTTACTTGTACTTGTTACTTGTTAGGAGCGCGCCACGACGGGCCACTATCATGAGTTGTCACAAAATCATACCGTGTACAAATTATCATTACAATATTAACATATCATGATTATATCGAGTTCATGTCAAAAAGGCGTAAGGATATAATAAGGGGTGCCATGCGCCCAATAAAGGTGAATCTAGGGCAATGGATGCCAGGGCCATACTGCGCCGGGTAAGGGGGTAAGATACGCTAGTGCTAAGAAGCCTCTGGACAGGGGAGTACGCCAAAGGAGTACGCCAAGGGGAGTACGCCAAAGGAGTACACCAAGCCAGAGGAGTACGCCAAGGGAAGTATGCATAAAGGAAGTACGCGTAAAGGAAGTACGCGTAAAGGAGTACGACAAGGGAAGTATGCATAAAGGAAGTACGTATAAAGGAAGTACGCGTAAAGGAGGTACGCGTAAAGGAGTATGCCAAGGGATGTATGCATAAAGGAATATGCCAAGGGAAGTACGCGTAAAGGAAGCACGCGTAAAGGAAGTACGCGTAAAGGAGGTACGCGTAAAGGAGTAAAGTTTACGCGTGAAACTTGTTTTACGCCAAGGCAGGGTAGACTTTGTTTTACGCGTAAAACAGTCTTGACTTGCGTAATCCAGATTCATGCTGACACGAATAAACGTGGTCGTAGAGTTTGATACTACGCTGGCACGTATAAACATGAGCGTAGAGTTTGATACTACGTTGGCACGTATAAACGTGGGCGTAAGGAACCTCCAGAACTCCAAATTCCATGAAACCTTTAATCTAAGCCAAAAATGGGAGTTCCATAGATCAAAATGGGATATAACACAAATCTCAACAACCTGGAACGATCAAAACTTGAAAATAAGGAAGTTTGATAGATCAAAACCACCAAAAATCCGAGAATGGCAAATTACTAGATCTACAAAAAATAAAACTTCAAAATGTAAAATGTCGAGTTCTAAACTATCTTAGAATCACGAGATAAAGATAAATGAACCATAAAAATAGATTCTCATGTGGAAGCAAGGTGCACTTGCCTATAGATTTTCTTAGGTTATAGGAGAGGTTAATGGAGAAGAAGAAGAGTAAATGAGAATAAGTGAAGAGAGAGAAAGTAGTTGGGCTTTAAATGGAGATGGTAGTAGGTAGGGGGTTGGGTTCATGATGAACCACCCTAAACCAAAACAAACCAACCCAAGCCGAACCCAAGTCAAAATAAACCAAAATAAACCAAGTTATGCAAGATTAGCTAGACAAGTATGATTACGGGTCAGAATTCCATACACGTATACTGAAAATACGTATAACGAAAAAACGGAGGTAACAGACTACTTGAGTCGGTTCATGAAGAACCCGACCACCGAACACCTTGCGACTGTCATGCGCATCCTCCGCTATGTCGCCGGCACACGTCACTTTGGCTGTCGCTATGCAAAGAAGGTGGAGGAACCACGGCTGATCGGCTACAGTGACAGTGACATGTCGACACTCGCAAGAGCATACTGGCGTGCTATTCTTCCTCGACCGTAGCCTTATTAGCTGGCAATCTCAGAAGCAGAAGGTCATACATTGTCCTCCTGCGAGGCCGAGTACATTGGCACGACAACGGTAGCATGCCTAGGCATTTGGCTTGCAAATCTCCTTGGTGACTTGAAGAACAAGGAGGCTGACAGCGTCGTGCTCAAGGTGAACAACAAGTCCGCCATCTCCCTCAGCAAAAACTCCGTTTTCCATGACCGAAGCAAACATATTGATACAAGGTATCATTTCATTCGGGAGTGCGTCGCGAGAGGGAAGGTTGAGATTGAGTACATTAATACTGAAGGGCAACTGGCCGACATCCTCACCAAGGCGCTCAGATGAGTTAAGTTTATTGAGATAAGGGAGAAACTTGGCGTTGTAGAGGTGAGTGTCATGCAACAGGCTTAGGTGGGTGAATTGTTGGAATTAATCCTGTTGATCTTAGAAGTCCCTAGTCTTTTGCCTCCACTCTCATAGCTTTGTGGTGATGCTAGTTTTTAGGAGCCTTTAGGTCCTGCTATTGTGGATCACAACCATTGCATGTATGCCTATTTAGTGGCACTTCTAATAAACATTTAGATAGCAAGTTGCAAATACAATTCCAGAAGCTTTCTTTCCTCCCTCTTGCTCTGTGTGTGTGCTTCCTAGTCCATTTCCTAGGCCAACATATGTTGCTGAAGATGCGCGATATTTTGGACTGTATGTCCATCAGTTTCTGACCAGTTGCAACCATGTACCGTTGAAGCTAAAACGTTTCTTCGAGAAATCTATGAAGAATTTTCCTCTGCTCCTTCTTCTTCCATTTGGCAAATCCCTGTGGCCATTGCTTCTAGAATTCACATAGTGAACAGAACAAAGTTAGTAAACGTTAATTTAAATACCAGAGGATAAAAGAAATATATGAGTTATGGTACAAGGATCCTCAACACTATTAGATATGGATTGTGCACATTCTTATATATTTGGGTGGGCCAGATCAGACTTGGGCTTCGGGACGGGTCTATCTTATGGGTCGATATACGTGGTCCGGCACGACCCAATATACATGGCTGACTCGGCCCGGGTCCATGATTAATCGGACCGGGTCCATGATTAATCGGATCGGGCCGACACATGGACCAATTTTTCGGGTCGAGCTCGTGCTGGGCTGGGCCGGCCTGGCCCAATTGACAGGTCTAGATGGATAGATCATCCAAGTTTTGATGGATGAATAAAAATAGACTATTTATTATTAGAGTATGACTATAGTCTAAAACGAAATAACTTAAAAGAACTGTATTCATTATTAGAGAGAATTTTGATAGTAAATTACATTATTAATTGCAAGAACATTAATTTGGATGGAACATACTTCGGAAACGTAGCTGTTAATAATAAACTACAATCATTATTATCCATTTATTACTTTATCTATCTTCATCCATCCTAGCTGCTTTTTAAAGCCAGTCGAGAACTTTCCCATCTTCCTCCGGCGGCACACTCCTCCCTCCGCTTCCGGATCCCAAGATCCGAACCATGATGGACTCTGAAATCCACTTTCCATTCGACCGGCACCCGGCCAAAGAAGAGCTCGAAACCCTAACCCTCTCCGACCCGCTCTCCGCCGTCCGATCCCCACTCGACGGCTCCGATCCCCTCCTCAACCCCCCCGACCCCCCTTCATACGCCGACGTCGTCTACAACGGAACGATCACCACCGCCGCCACTTCCCCAACTTCCTCCACCACTTCCCTCACCACTTCCCCCACTTCCTCCTCCACTTCCCCCTACATGCGGATCTCCATCTCCGATCCCCAGAAGGAGCAGGAGCCCGCCGCCTCCCTCGTCCCTGGATCGAGCACCTTTGTCACCTACCTGATCACAACCGAGACCCGAGACCACGGCCGCTTCGCCGTCCGCCGGCGCTTCAGGGACGTCGTCACCCTCGCGGACCGGCTCGCCGAGGCCTACCGCGGCTACTTCATCCCTCCCCGACCCGACAAGTCGCTGATCGAGAGCCAGGTCATGCAGAAGCAGGAGTTCGTCGAGCAGCGGCGGTCCGCTCTGGAGAAGTACCTCCTCCGGCTCGTGGCGCACCCGGCTATCGGACGCAGCGACGAGTTGGCGGAGTTCCTCAAGGGGCAGGGGCAGGGGCAGGGGCGGCTGCTGCTCGCGAGGAGCGTGGATGTGGTGACAAGGGCGTTGGATGGGGCGGCGGCAGTGGCGGGGCCGGAGGAGGAGGGGAAGCCGGCGAAGGGGGGGAGAGACCTTTTGAGGATGTTCAGGGAGCTGAGGCAGTCCGTGGCGAACGACTGGGGAGGGGGGAGGCCGCCGGCGGTGGACGAGGACCGGGAATTCTTGGAGAGGAAGGAGAAGATGCAGGATCTGGAGCAGCAGCTCTCTACCTCTTCGCAGCAGGTGGGAACTGTGATGTTTTTACAATGATTTGTTCTTTTTACGGTTCATTAGTTGTTGAATTTAAGTTGGATGTTTATATATGGATTATAATTAATTTAGCTGTTCACAATAAAGGATGAGTAATTAGTTCATTCACTGAATGTCGGAGATGCTTTGGTCCGAGTTGAGATAAATCACTCAAAACCCAACACTTTTTGTTCTGGAACTTGCATTTTGAATACTGGAACATTTCCATTAGAACACTAAGAGTCTGCTTGGATTGAGAGTGAAGATTGGATTAAGGGTGAAGAGAGTTGAGTGAGGGGGAGTTAAGTGAGGGTAAAAAAAAACTTGTTTGATTTGAGGGTGGGGGTTTAGGAGGGGGAGTCATAAAGGGTTTATGTGAGGGGAACTTTAACCTTATTTTATCCATTTTTTTCCCATCCCAAATTGGTGGGTGGGTGGGTGTGGGGGGTAACAAGGGGAAGTGAGGGCTTATTGTTTGAAAAGTCGTAAAATTTTCTTGCTTTGACAAGTTTTAATTAAAAACCCAATTAAATCTAATTTTGTGCCACATTTAATAAGGATATTTTGATAACTATTGTATATTTATTAATCATCCTCCCACTCAAAACCTCCAATCCGATTAAGAGTT
This sequence comes from Iris pallida, assembly GCA_029216955.1. Lineage (NCBI taxonomy): Eukaryota > Viridiplantae > Streptophyta > Magnoliopsida > Asparagales > Iridaceae > Iris > Iris pallida. The sequence continues at coordinate 5,059,874 of JANAVB010031019.1, read as the reverse complement.
ATTAAACACACCCCACTTAACTCTTTTTCCAATTCAAACAAGGTTATATGTAATTACTCCCCTCCCCCCTCCCCTAACTTCCCTTCACTCAACCCCACTTAACTCTGCTTATTTGCCCCCCTCAATCAAAGCAGACCCTAAATGTGTATTTAAGAAATTCCGAACCCATGCCAATCAAAATTACTCCTAGTATCAGGTATGATGGAAATTGTAGACCTTAAAGACGTTATCAGAACTTCACAGTATAATTTAAAGAAATTATTAAAGATCTCTTAGACAAAGGTGTGGGGAAAACATTTACATAGGCATCTACACGTTATATGAAAAATATGTAGAAAAATACAACATTCAATTTAGATCGTCGTTAATTGATTGCATTCAACTTTCGGAGTGAACTCTAATTTTAGTGCCATGTCAAACCAAAGCTTTGAAATCTTCCTATTTCTTACCAACACGCAATATGGAAGAAGTTGTAATTTGTAGGGAAAAAATTTATTCTTCTAAAGTTCCTATTTGTATAGAAGAGGAAGAAGGGATATACAAAAACAATTATGCTAGGGAAACAAATTATTATATGCAGGGGCCTACCATTCTTCCGTGTCGTTACTTACTAAATATTTACACGGATTCTACGCCCCCCTCTACGGACTATATGGTTCCACCAGTGTGTAGGAAGATGATTTATTGGAAATGAAACTCGTAATGAACACAAGGTTCAAAGTTATGAATGTTTAACATGGACACCTTCGGGCCAAGAGTGGGAGAAATGGGAGATTTGAATCTTGCATTCACTTTATATATGGAGTTTTAGCTTGTCGAGATGGAAATTTGTAGTTTTGGCTTTGATGCTTATGTTGCTGGTCTTTATCGGTCTTCTCTGTGATCAGTAATGAGGAGATGGAGGAATTACAGTCTCTGTGATCAGTCTAGTTTTAGGCCTAGGAAGCACAGACGCTCCAAAATGTAAGAGGGGAATTCTCAACTGGTGTGCCACTGCCTTCTGTAGAGAAAAGAATACCACCAAAGGTCACGACTGCAAGATACACATAGTGATTCGATCTCATCTCTCCCACGTGTGGTTTATCTTAACAACTATCAATTAAGTTTCTCTACTTTATTAAGCTGATTATGCAAATTTTGTGAATTTGTTCACATAAGCACCGTGATTGGGGGGGGGGGGGGGGGGGGGGGGGGGGCATTTATTGCTTCCCAAGGTATTCAGTTCACCACACATGCATGTCAGTACTCAACTGCAGAAAACTAGTCAGTTAGCAAATTCATGCGGATACGTATGGACACAACGCGAACACTCTAAAATACAGTAGGACACACCAAAATAGATGTTGTATCCATGTTGGTCGCTATGTCCTTGCTATGTCGTGTCATATCGTGCAACATAGTATTCGGCTGAATTAGAACTCTATATCAGATATGTAAGTTCTGCAAAAGAGATTAACAGTATATGATTTAAACACCGAGTTGATTAACTAAGCAATTCTTAGAAGTATCTTAATTATCTTGCATCGTTAATATAAGCTCCCTGTTTCAGCCTTACCGTGACAAAATCAGGATTTGTTCGCATACTATTTCCTACTTTAAGATCCCTTAACAGAAAGGAAGATGCATGAATCTTAAGCTGCATCTCAACTCTCAAGAAGACTCCAAATGCTTCTACTTGTGCTTCTATATCATCTGCAGAGAGTCAAAAGCCTCTCTATTTGCCTGTGTCCATATAACGGTATGCAAGCATATCAAAACCATGATTACAAACCATGATTTCCTGGAACTTGGAATTGGAAAGGAATCTGAACATGGTACACTAGTAAAACTCCAAAACTGCATATCAAACGGGAATGCATAGATGGAAAATGAATTTAAATCATTAATTCGGGAACGCAACTCGCCGTGTAGGTAGCGGATTCTTGTAAAGTTGATCAAAACACAGCACTCATGATCCATAATGCAAATCTCGTCAAATCCAAATTACGGTCTTTTAGGAGTTCAACTGAATGGTGTATGAACTTGCCTAATCATATTGCCACTTGCTTCGACAGATGTAATAGTGGTACTTCCCTTTTTGTATTATGATGTATTCAGAATCTCAGATACTCCATACTTCAGTTGTGCAAATACTTTGGCACATTTAGTTATAAATTTGTCATTGCAAAATACTCGGAACCCAGTAGTAACACATGGGAATATGTTGTAATCGTATATAGACAAAAAGAAAGCTTTTATTCACCTTGAAATATGTTGGCGGCTTGTTTCAAAGCCTTCAAATTGGGAAGTTTCATGTAACCTAGCATGTATGATGAAACCAATTTAATTGAAACCATTCAAGCATAATATCAATACATCAGATAATCCTATATTCATGTGTCATCGCGTTTCAAAGTTTTAGTAGTGATGCCAAACGTGGAAACACACTTTGAATGGGGCTCTGAAAGGTTAAAGAAGTTGTTGGCTTGAATAGTTTGTTTAGAAATTTACCATGTTCAAGTAGAGCCAAAAATGTACAATCTATTAGCAAATTGCTCATAATATTGGTAATTAATTATAGAGTTGGAATAATTGGATGCTTCATTACATATATAAAGGAGAGGATTAGCCTCCTTCTTATTCTCTACCCAATGTGAGACTAAACCCAATAGGCTTCTCAACACTCCCCCTCAAGATGGGCGATAGATATCAATCATCCTCATCTTGTTACATAGTTTAGAAAGACTAAAGGAGCTAAGACCCTTAGTAAGACTTATCTGCAACTTGTTCTTCTGAGCGAACATAATCAAGCTTCAATGTTCCGTTCTCTATCTTCTCTTTGATGAAGAATCGATCGATCTCGTTATGATTCGTTCTGTCATGCTGAACTTGATTGTTAGCTATACCCAGTGCAGCTTGACTATCACTCATAAGACGTAATGGTGCTCCTCGATCCAACTTCAACTATGTCAGGAGAACTTTTACCTACAACAATCCTGACACACCCAGAGCTATTGCTCTATACTCTGCTTCAGCGGTCGATTGTGCTACCACATGCTGTTTTTTGCTTCTCCAGGAGACTAGGTTACCCTCTACAAAGACACAGTACCCTGAGGTGGACCTTTTGCCATCCATGCAGCTTGTCCAATCTGCATCGCAGTATCCCTCAACACCCAGGTGTCCATTGTTCTTAAACCATAACCTTCTTCCAGGAGCCCCCTTCAGATATCTCAGAATATGAAAAACTGCATCCATGTGGCCCTTCCTTGGATCATGCATGTAGCGGCTTACTACACTCACAGCGAATGAGATATCAGGACGAGTTGGCATAGATAAATTAGTCGGCCTACTAGTCCCTTATATCTCTCACGATCAACGGTCTCCTGCCTCTGCACCCAACATATTTCTTAGGTCAATCGGAGTGACTCTTGATCGACACCCCAACATGCTTGTCTCTGTGAGCAAGTCTAATACATACTTTCTCTGAGGGAGGACGATCTCCATCTCTTCCTTGAGCCACCTCGATCCCAAGAAAATACCTCATCATTCCCAGGTCATTTACTTCAAACTCCTTGGCAAGTTTTGACTTCAGCTGGCAATCTCCTCCTTCTCGTCACCTGTGATCACTATATCATCTACATATGTTGCAAATATTGTGACATGGCGTCTCGTATGCCGGAAGAAGACCGTGTGATCTGCATTAGTCTGGCTGTATTCCATGCCTGTGACAACCATCCTGAATCTCTCAAACCAGGCTCGAGGAGATTGCTCGAGTCCATACAATGATTTCTTCAGCTTGCGCATCTTTTCCGTCGACTGTGCAGTGCAAAACCCCAGAGGAGTCTCTATGTATACTTCTATTGTAGATCCCCATGAAGAAAAACATTCTTCACATCCAATTGATGCAGCTGCCATCCACGATTTGCTGTAGGGGGAGATCAGGGTTCTCACAGTGCTCATCTTTGCTACCGGAACAAATATCTCATCATAGTCGGTGCCATAGGACTGAGTGAATTCCTTTGCAACCAATTTTGCCTTGTACCACACCTTCCCTTCTGGAGTCTCCTTTACCGTGAAGACCCATTTGCATCCAACTGTTTTCTTTCCTTTAGGCAATGAAACAAGTTCCTATGTACTATTTCTTTCGAGTGTCCCAAGTTCCTCCAAAATTGCAGCTTTCCATCTCAGATCTTCCTTTGCTTCCTGTCAATACTTAGGCAAAGAGATGGTGTCTAACGATGCAATAAATGCTCCATAAGTGAGGGATAGATTAGAATATGATAAGAAATTAGCAATGTCATGGTCATAACCATAACGATTATGGGATCTTCATGTATTGTTGTGAGAAGACCTCCTCAAGGGAATATGAGATAGAGAAGAGGGGACCATATCATCCGAATCTGAGGGATTCGGTGCGGGTGCTTCTTCAGGAGTTGGGGCAGGGTTAGGTGAGGGACGTGGCACAGTAGGGGCATTAGGCACAATATTGGGCTTCTGCTTTCTCCTCTTGTAGACCTGGAACTCTTCTTGAGCTGTAGATTGTTCTAATGATTGTTCCTTCCCATGCGCTGGTTCCTCTCCCTGTGCTAGATCGTCACTTTCTTCCTCCTGATTGTGTGTATCCTTATCGTTTTCGATTTTCTCCTCTCACTATCTCTCCTTTGTTTCCTTGGACCATCTTTCCCAATTGGACATAGAACTGACCCGACAATCACGCTCGGGCTCATCTCCCCCTCACTCCTAATACCTCCTGAGTTAGGCGTGTCATCAAATGCGGAGTCTTCACCTGAACCATTGTGGTATTACGGGTCCATTTCTCTGAATGTAACATCCATATTCACGAAGAGCCTTTGCTCCACAGGACTCAAGCAAGAATATCCCTTCTGGGTCCCTTAGTAGCCGAAAAAGACACACTTCACTGCTCGAGGGTCCAACTTTTTCACACCAGGCCTATTGCCCTTCACAAAGCATACACACCCAAACACCTTTGGAGGAACAATATATTTGTTCTAATCTGTAAGCATCTCGAACGGTGTCTTCCATCCTAACACCTTAGAGGGCATTCAGTTGATGAGATATGCAGTTGTCAACACGGCATGCCCCTAGAAGTATTTAGGGACATTCATAGCAAGCATCATCAACCGAGCCACTTCCAACATGTGCATGTTCTTCCGCTCTGTCGCACCATTCTGTGCTGGTGTGTAGGCGCATGAAGTCTAATGATGTATCCCATGTGCTGACAAGTACTCTTCAAGAGCCTTGTTGGTGTATTCTGTCCCATTGTTAGACCTCAACATCTTCGCATTAGCATTGTACTACGTTGTGACCCTGTGATGAAAATCTTGAAAACATGCAAACACATCACTATTACTCTTCATTAGGTACACCCAGGTGACACGAGTGTAGCAATCAATAAAGGTGACAAACCATTTAAAATCATTAGCAGTAGTTGTGGGACAAGGTTCTCACACATCAGAGTGTATCATGTCAAAAGGGGACACTTCTGTTTCCAGAACTCACATATGAGCTTCTGGTATGTTTTCCTAGTTCACAAGCATCACCAACTAATTTTTGTTTATCAGCCTTCTAATACATAGAAGGAAACATCCGACTCAATAGACTAAATGAAGAGTATCCCATACCCTGATGTTGGAGCAACAATTCAGATTCCACAGTCCTCCGCGGCTCTTCCGGTTGTGCCTCATCCACTAGTGACATCAGTGCTACATCCAGTCCATCCCTATCCAAGTACCATAGCCTTTATGCCAAGTGTCAGTCCCCAATCATCTTCCTGTTCCCTTTTCCTGAAAAATTACCTTAGTAATGTCAAACGAAACAACACAATTAAGTTGAAGAACGATACTATTAAACAATAGATTAACAGGAAAAGATAGAACATGCAAGACATCAGTTAAAGTTATGGAAGTGGTGCATTTAACCATGCCTACACCCATTATGGGCCGAGCAGTACCATCAGCAGTCTGAATAGTTTCAGGTGTTGTCAGGTGATTATAATTCTGGAATTTATGATGGGCCCTTGTGACATGACGGGATGTCCCAGAGTCAATTATCCAATTTATACTTCCTGTTCTGTGGGTGGATGCAAGAGAATGAGCAGGTTTAACTGTGCTAGTGTGGGCATAGTTGGTGATGTTACCCCCGGAAGTAGTTGGAGTTGAGGCCCAACAGTGTTGGCTCGATTGTCACTGGTTTTAAGCTCCATGCTCCTCCACATCTCTAGCATTTTCCTCTCACTAGGGGTCACATCGAATGAATGACTTTCATCTTTTCCTTCTGCCAAGTTTACATTGTGCGCCCCAGAATAATCACCCCTGCCACTGACATAGCCTCCTCCAGTAATGGCAGTCCGGGATGTGCAAATAAGACATTCCTCCTCTGCTCAAATGCTGGGTTGAGCCCCTTCAGGAACTTCATCATCCTTTGTCGTGAGACATACTCCATAAACTTTTAATAATATTTCATAAATGCCGGCTCTACTTGTTCGTCCTCCACGCTAATGGGATCTTAGTGGTCGAGATCAGACAAATACTTATTTAGCAAAGCCGCATACTCAGAGATGGTGCGATCTTCTTGGACCATCTTGTCAAGTTCATCCTGCAACTGGAAGACCTTCATCGGGTTGTCCGACCCCGAGTAGGTCTTTCAATATCGTCCAAATGTCTCAAGCACTCTCTATAGCCTCCACGTTGTCCGACACTTGGTCGGTCAATGAGGTTGTCAACCATGTAGCTACCACGTTGTTGATGATCTCCCATACAGCAAACTCCCGCGACGAGTGATCTCCAGGTGCCTTGGTTTGGCCGTTCACATAGTCCATCAGGCCTCTTGACTTTAAGGTTCGCATAGCCTGGCGCGACCACTTCAAGTAGTTGGTAGTACCCTCCAACTTCACTTCCAGTTTCTCCAACTTTTTCATTTTGTATGGTGAAAGATCCACATCCTCCTGTGCAACACGGGCGCTAGTTTCGGTCAACCTCCTGGACAAGAGATCGTCCACCAAAGCCTTCATCTCCTTGGTCGTCAGTTTGTCGTAGATCGTCTCCATTGTCTGCTCCTTCTCTTCTATCAGTCCGACGGTGACAGATCTAGGACACACGAGTTCCGGTGGTGCCCGCCAGCTTCGACTGCAGACTTCTCCACGTCTGTCGTTCCTTCTTCAGCAACAACGATGTCCCTGAGCGTCGCTGCTTATATCTCGTGCATGGCTGCGACCCGATGTCGCTGTTCTCCTTCGGTAGCGATGACGATGATGATGATGGTGAGGGAGGGAGCGGTAGAGAGGTGGCGACGAGGGTGGACGCCGGCGGCGGTCGAGCGGAGGTGACAGAGGCGGTGGTAGCAGACCTAGTGGTGGCGGCGGATGTGGAGAAATTAGGGTTAGGGTTAGGGTAGCGACGGTGGCGGAGCTGAGTGGGGAAGTTAGGGTTAGGGTGGCTCTGATACCATATAGAGTTGGAATAATTGGATGCTTCATTATAGAAAAGAAGTACATATATAAAGGAGATGTTTAACCTCCTCCTTATTTTCTACCCGATGTGGGGAATAAACCCAATAGACTTCTCAACATTAATTTCTGTAGAATTTTGGAGGTAGAAGAAACAATTATTTGAAATTTGTTGGGTAGAATCATATTTCTCCTGCCCTGCTGAGTTTTCTCAAGAGAAGAATTTGTCTGCCATGTTATTTCAGTCTGTTAAGAATTCCTGCAGTATTCTACTTTACACTTATTCTTCTAGTGCCTCCTTTACAATGTAGTGTCCTTTTTCCCCCTCTGATGCAGGCAGAAGCACTTGTTAAAGCTCAACAGGATATCGGGGAAACAATGGGTCAATTAGGATTGACATTCTTTAAACTTGGAAAATTTGAAACTGAGGAGGCTCTATATAATTCTCAGAGGACCCGAGCTACTGATTTCAAACGTCTAGCTACTGCTGCTATTAGAGCAAGTAGATCCTACCGGGAATTAAATGCACAATCGGTCAAAAATTTGGTAATAATCTTAAAGCTAACATAGCAATTTCAACATGCTTTCAGTTGTCTTATATCTTCATCCCTGAATCATGCTCATATCTCTTGCAGGATACATTGCATGAATATCTAGGGCTGATGCTAGCAGTTCATAGTGCATTCTCAGATCGTTCCAGTGCTCTATTGACCGTGCAAACACTCATGTCAGATTTGTCTTCCTTGCATACGCGGGCCGAAAGACTTGAAGGTGCAGCGTCAAAGATATTTATTGTTGATAGGTCCAGATATCGCAAAATAGAGGAGTTGAAAGAAACCATAAGAGCAACAGAAGATGCTAAATTTTGTGCAATTAGAGAGTATGAGCGCATAAAGGTAATTTCTGCTGGTTTCATATTGGCCTTCAAAGCCAGGTGACATTTGTGATTTTACTAGTGTTTGTCTTTTTTGTTATGGTTGCCAAATTATATCCTAATAATTTCATAGAAAATATAAGAACTTGAAATATGATGTAATAAATACGTAGATTAACGTCATTTAGGGCTTGATGACTCAATTAGAACTTGCTCGACGCCTTGACCCGTATACTGGGATGTATTTTTATTTCCATTCAAATTTTTTACAAAATTATATATAAATATGTGAAGATATGTATTTCCTAATGATTTTTTATATGTATTTTTTGTATTTTGTATTTTGTATTTTGATTTTGATTTAAATTATTTTTTATTTAATTATTTTTCAATATAAATTGCTGCATGCACTTAATGTGGACCTTATATTACCTGGCATCTTGCATTTTTACTACACATGCATTTAATTTCTAACCATGATTCCAAGTCAGGCAATATACTCTTATATTTCATGTGATAAACAAACCCTTGCACACTCACTATCTCATTCCTCCACCTCTTTCCACACCAAGTGGGACCCGGAAATCAGTATGTGTCACGGTTTTCTTGGAGCAACATTGACCCACCACCTTCTTTTTTTCATACAACTTCCACGTACTACAGTCATATTTACGCTCTCCATCCCCATTCATTTTGACCCTCTTACCTCCATGTGGCACACTAAAATCTCACGTTCGATGGATAATTAGGATTGCAGTTCCGGGATGCTCGTTGGGCTAATGCTTCGGAAACGGCCATTTGAGCCCCAAATTGAATGGTACGTTTGTAAACCCCCATCCGGAATGGAAGGCATTTGGCTCACTCCTAGTGTATGGCACCAAACGGAGTCCCTGATGCCTTTGCCTTGAATCTTTGACCTAACTCTTATTTCATGGACACAACAATCCCACACATGAGGGTGTCACCTAGTGCGACGGTAAGGCTATGCACGTTTAATTCACGGAAACCACCTCTTCATATATATATATAAAACCCTCTCCATACCCTGTGTAAGGTGGAGCCTCGTGGCACTAGGACGCTTGTTTAACAATCCCACACCTACCTTCACCTACAAACACCATTTGATATGCTAAAGAGAAGCTTTTATGGAATCTTATCTTTGTAGCATATGTCCAACGAGGATTTAATGACGTCAAGTAGAGGAATCTTCATGCTTATCCTTCATAACTATAAGAACTGTCCTTCATAATTACAGGAACTATTCATGCTTATGCTTATCCTTCATAAGAGTTTTTTGGACAGTTTAATGAGATTTAGTGTAGGAGTCTTAGAAACTATATGTGCTTATCCTTCATAAGGACTTTTGTGGAGAGTTTACCTCAGTCATACATTCCATATCCTTACTAATATTGCATTATTTTTGTTCTGACAGGTTATTCATGTCAATATCTGAAATTCTTTTAGTAATAGTTGCTTTGGCACGTTCCATAACTGGAATATAGAACACCTTTTAATTTTAGGTTTGGTTCTTTCTAGATATGGCTGGTTACATCTTTAGACCTGGACAGGCATATAAAGATTTGTCTTGGAGTATATTGTAATTTTCTGTTTTATATCTCATTATCATAATTATCTTCTTTCCATGAGTAATCTTCATTGCAGATGCTCAACCTTTGTTCTAATTCTAAACTAGTGAATTCACTTTTTTACTTGCCAAAGAAAGAATATTACTTTCTTCTAGTTATTAATGGTAATATTAGTTACAGATCCTGGAGATATAACATTGTATAATATTAAGGTAGGCCCTCCGTTGTAAGAGAAAAAGAAGAAGAAGGTATTTTAGAAATAGCCGAAAATGATATCTACTTTAAATTACTCTTTTCGAGATCATAATACAACTGTATGGTGGAATATGAAATATGCTGATTTCAAATCTGTGAACCACAATGCAGGAGAATAATAGAAATGAACTTGAGAGATTGGACAGAGAAAGACGTGTGGATTTTCTGGGAATGCTGAAAGGGTTTATAATAAATCAGGTATTGACCCTGTCACCTTTTCAAGTTGTTATATCTCCTGTTAAAAAACCACTTCTGTTCATTGAGATGTGCTCAGATTTTCATTCAATCACAATAACTATGGCGTTTTGCACATATGCTGTTCTTAGTTATAGTTGTCTCATTAATCTTGGAAAAAATAATAGTGAATATCAGATCCTATAACAGTTAAATCTGGAGTTTTTAGCTAAGTTTCATGCCAGATTCCACGCAACATGAAATAAAGTTGAAATATAGTTAAATTTTGTGATGAATATGCATTCAGGCAAAATAATTCTGTCCAATGTCAAAAAGATGTTGTCACAATGAGATCTTTCTGTAGTGTCCTCTTTTGAACTGACTATTCTGGCTCAACATTCAACAATCAAACTATTTCCAGTCAATATGAAGAATTTTTTTTGTTAAATGTTATTGAATAGGCTCGCAGGCTGGCCCGGACCCAGCCCGGACTGGCTCAGACCGGGCTCTGGGCCGGGCTGGGTTTGGGGGTTTGGTCTCCAGCCCGGCCCGGCCTGCTGCTCAAGATCGGGCTGGCCCGGTCTGACCCAGACCCGGTTAAACCTGGTCAAATCGGAGTCCAGGTTGGCCCAGCCCGGCCCAGTTAACACCTCTAACTATCCTGTGTTTAAACCGTCTTAAATGATTTTCTCTCACCAAATTCTCAACTGAAGCCATCCTAGATTTTCCACCGATGCACTCATTTCTTCTTCTTTTTAATCAATCTTCAACCTTGTTACTAGCACTTATCCATCTAAATCTCATTTCATCTTCTAGACATTTTTATTAATGTCCCAGCATTCTGATCTAGGGCTAATCTTATAATAGTATTATTGGTGTTTCTTTCAATTTCAAAGGTATTCCATGGATGTAGAGTGCTCCAGAAGTTCTTTGACCATGTCGCTTTGATATTATGAACAACATCCTCCTGTGACTCAAAGTCTTCATGAAGAACTGATCCTAAATAATGAAAACGACTCTTTTATATTTTTATAAGCCATCAACTGGAACTACTTCCTCATTTCTTGTGTTCTCTCTGAATCTAACGCACACCAGTTTAATTCTGATTACTTCAAAATTTGAAACCTTCTCTAGTATCATCGATACACAATTACACACTGTTAACACAGAAAATGCATAAGGAAGCCTCATCTTGTTGTATCTAGATACTTTATCCATATGTAATGCAAAAAGAGGTAAGGACTTGATTGGTGCAAGTCTATGGTTTTAGAAAAATCATATGTTTGAATTTATTACCAGGTGACCACTTATCAGGTTTCCAACTTTTAATTGAACTAACATGGCCATCTTATGTTGGTTGAGTTTTGAAAAACACATTTAATAATCTGGATACTTTTAGGTGTTTAAATTATGGTTAACAATGTGAATCATCCATAGGATATGTGCACTGTAATAAGGGTGAACAACTATCTCTGGTGTGCAGATAATCCTTTTCCATGTTTATTCGTGCATGTGCCCTTGGGTTAGCAATTGAATCTTTAGCTGGATCGATCTCCTTTATTCCCCAGAGCAACAATCAGAAAATAGCTTATCCGGGGCATATCATCATTATCATCCAAGCCTTTCCCACAAGAATGGGGTTAGCTATGGAGCATAACAAGGCTCCATAAAAGATTTGACAAAGTTTACTATTGGATGTTGACCTGACGTCAACCCTTTATTAGGGCTTGTTTGGTAACTGGATTTGACTATTTGGATTTGGATTTGGAAATCCTCCAAATCCAAATCATGGATTTTACTATTCAAATCCAACTCCAACCAAACATAGGATTTGATTTTATGATTAATAATTAATAATTAATAATTAATAACTATAAATTAAATAACTAATAATTAACGATTAATAATAGTAATTATAAATTAAATAATTAATAATTAATAATTAATAAATTAATAATTAATAATTAACGATTATAAATTAATAATTAATAATTAACGATTATAAATTAATAATTAAGTAATTAATAATTAAGTAATTATAATTAAGTAATAAATAATTAAGAAATAATTAATGATTAACGATTATAAATTAAGTAATTATAATTAATTATTGAATAATTAATGATTAATAATTAACAATTAATAATTAACGATTATTAATTAACGATTATTAATTAATGATTATAAATTAAGTAATTATAAATTAAGTAATAATTAAATAATTATGTAATAATTAATAATTAATTATTAATTATTAATAATTAATAATTACGATTATAAATTATAAATTATAAATTAATAATTAATAATTAATAACTAATAATTAATAATTAATAATTAATGATTAATAATTAATAATTAATCATTAATAATTAATAATTAACAATTATAAATTAATAATTAATAATTAATAATTAATAATTAATGATTAATTAACTATAAATTAAATATTTTAAAAATAGTAATTATAAATTAATATTCTTATGATTAGTAAATTATTAATTAAATTATTATAAAATATGATTCTAATTGTGATTAAAAGATTATTAATTAAGATTATAATAAAATAGTTATTAATAAATTATTAATTAATATTATAATAATACTAATAAATTATTAATATTATTATAACAAAATTAACTAATTAACTAATTTTTTAATTAATAATACTAAACATAGGATATGATTATTAATTAATATTATAATAATACTAATAAATTATTAATTAATATTATAATAATAATATAATAATACTAGTAAATTATGATTATGAACTAAATAATAAAATATTATTAATTAATATTATAATAATACTAATAAATTATTAATTATGATTATAACGAAATTAACTAATTAACTAATTTTTCATTAATAATACTATTTTTTATTAATTAATAATACTAATAAAATAGTTAGTTTTCTTTATTAATTAACTAATTTTTAACGAAATTATTAAAGAATAAATATTTTTAACGAAATTATTAAAGATTAACTAATTTTTAACAAAATTATTAAATAATAAATATTTTAACGAAATTATTAAAGAATAATTTTTTTTTCCTCCAAAATCCAACCAAATCCAAGTTTTGGATTTTGCCATACTTTCCATATCCAAATCCATCTCCAACCAAACATAGGATTCCATGGATTTGTCTCCAAATCCATAAAAATCCAAATTCCACCTCCAAATACGGTTTACCAAACGGGCCCTTAGGGACGTATACATTACAAAATTTGGAGTTTCAGAGTTCGATTCAAGAAAAGGTTCTTGGCACCCTACTCCCTGTGGCTGCTACTATCACTATTATGAATTGACCTCCATTACTATCTTTGAACTATTCTCTTGATAAGGCTGTGCTAACGCCAATCCACGACCCTAGGTTATTTCACCTTACAACACTGTTATCAGTGTCAACAATACTTATTTCCTACCGTACCCTCTTGTCATCTCTAAAGACAATTTTGTTGTTAGCTATCATTGATCCGTCGTCAAAGTTTATAGCTTCCTCCTTTCCCTGTCAAATTTAGTCCTGTGATTAAGAAAATGGTCTGCTTGGTAACTACTGTATGGGTTTAATGGCTAGAAGACGGGGCTACATCCCCAAAGTAGAAGTATAGTGTGGTTTCTAGGTGACCATAGGCAATTGATCACCCAAGAACAAACAAGAGAAGAGTAAAGAAAGATGGGAGGACAATTACACATGTTATGAGCATAATTAAAAGAAATACAGAGAAAGAATAGAGGGAGAAACTGTTGGAAGGAGGGCACTTGGTAAATAGCTCGTATGTAAAGGGGGAGGAGAATATAGAAGGAATAGGTGAGACAGTTTTTTTAAATTTTATGGGTCTTGAATATTGGTTGTCCTCTCTAAAGATTCTCTTCTGTTTGCTTTGGCATGTCCACAAGTCCACAGGACAAAGAGGAGAGTTCATCTTGGGCTTTTCACATATACTATACTGTTATATGTTGTGCACAGCAAAAGTATATTATTACTTCTCTCTCCCTCTTAAACTAGCTTTAGCATGATAACTCAATTTCGATGTTAAAATACCTTTTGCAGAACAACTCGTTTAGACTTTTTCTTAATTTGATATATTTGTATTCGTAATGTAGGCTAGTTTATATCAGTGACTTTAACCTTATTTAGCTTACATTAAATCCTTTTTGAGTTTTATCTGGTTACTTGGTTAGGTAAACGATATGGTTCTTCTATATGATAGACTGAGTTTTGTCACATTTATAATTCTATTTTAAAGCCGTAATATTATAAATGTTATGGCAACAAGTGTCACAGGTTTTGGATGCCTAGGTACCAGTTGATGTGTGTGATCCACATATTGGCTGGAAGAAATGCAACCTAGTGGTTAAGGTCTTTGGTATGGGAAGCGGAGAGGAGAGGTCCAGGGGGGACAAAACCAAAGACTGGCCCTTATTTTCTGAAAACAAATGTTCCGTCATACTGAAGTTCTGTAGAAATTTGTTTCTTGGCTTTCCTCACACTATTCAGAGATCAAGACAAATTCCTACAGCTGATCTTATCATCGTCCTCCCTAGACTGTGTTACACTTTTGAAACTTTGGACAAAGCTTACCAGGCTGTAGTTGTATACAACTGATACCGCACGACATATATGATGCATGTGTCCATGTTATCCAATGATTACTCTATGTTCCTATGTACTCGCTCTGATGACGTAGGTTCATAGATTTGGTCCTAAATTTGGTGAAGGTCCACATTTGGATGGCAGCTTATTGGAGTGATATGATAAATCCCTCGGCAACATATCTAAAAGGAAATGGTGATCCTTCATGCCCTCAAAGATTCGGGTTCTGGCCCTTCTGGGCCTTGAAAATTCTCGAGTCACGAGAAGCTAACAGTTATAATTGATGCCTCGTCTTGTGTATATTTGTTTGAGTCGGCACTATCAATATGATGCCCTGTTGTTGAACGTCTTTGGGTTTCTTTTCTTTGTGTCCTGTTTGATGTACAATGCCATACCTGGAACAATTTTCTTCCCAATCTTTTCTACCTGGTTCTTTATGGTAATTAACAAGGATTACTGCTTTTGTTGAACAGATTGGATATGCAGACAAGGCTGCAAGCGTGTGGGCACAGGTGGTGGAAGAAACAAGCAGATATGCAAAGGAAAGAGAGTAAATGGTAGTCCAAGTGTAAAATTTTAGGTTTTTTTTAAACCTTTTTTTCCCCTCCACACATGCCATGTACACTAAATAAACCTAGGAATCTGCCAATCCCACAGCAAACATTAATTTCATCATAGGTTCTTCCATTTGTATGACAATTCATCTCCCAGTTTTCAAGTTAGTCGGGTTATGACCCTTGTTAGCAATTCGGCAAACGGAAAAAATTTGGGACGTACGAGTATAAATCGGCTCAGTGCAATAAAACACATTCAAAAATTCGGTCAAATATTCGAAAAATGAAAATATTGAGGTTAGAAACTTCACATTCTTAAATATATTGTCAAATTTAGTTAATTAAACAGCTTCCCACCATGTTTTTTATCAAAATATTTTAATAATTTATACGGAACACGTTTAAAATTTTGTATTTTGCATGCTTAAAATTTACGTACTAATTTGAATCTGTCAAAAGTACGCAAGTATTATATGTTTCTGAAAGATACGGACAAATTTGCATATAATACGAGTTTTATTCGGGTGATTGCTAATAAGGGTTATGATTTCTTAAATATTTATTGCCGAATTGTTTATTTACTAGCTTTTCAATGGTCAGAGTGCACAACATATTTCTCGTCTTCCATAACTGACTGGAAGAAAAGGGCAATGCTACGATTTCAACCCTCTCCTCCTCTCCTCATGTGGGGTAAGTGGGGACCAATTGGCAACCGCCGCATGGCGGTTGTAAACATTTGGGTTGCGTTTGGTTCATTGTAATGTGTAATCGTAATGGAATTTGATTTGTAATGTAATTGAGTTTGTGATGTAATAGAATTACAATTACATTACTATGTTTGGTTGAAACATGTAATCAAACCATGTAATGTAATGTCAATTGCATTCATATGTTTGGTTTACCATGTAATATAATTAAGTTTCTAATTTAATATTTTTTAAAATACAACATAAAATTAAAAAAGTGGATCACTAAATTTTTTTTAAAAATTTAAAAAGAAAAAAAATAAAAATAAATAAGGGAAAAATGGTTTGTTTTCTGCTAAAAAGAGACCAAAAACGAAAAAGAACGACAAAAATAAAAAATACAAAAAATGACAAACGAACAAAACGGAAGAAAAAAAACCAAAAATGAAAAAGCGATAAAAAAGAAAAACGACAAAAAAAAATCAAAAATGTGAAAACCATAAAAAGTGACCAATAATGATAAAAAAAATGACTAAAAACAAAAAAAATTGACAAAAAACAACAATAAATGAAAGGAAAAAAAAAGACGAAAAACGACCAAAAACAAAAAAAGGCAAAAAAACGAACAAAAACGACCAAAAACGACAAAAAAAAGAAAAAAATGACAAAAAACGATAAAAAAGAGCAAAAAAAAAATAAAAAACGATAAAAAGGAACAGAAATGACAAAAAACGAAAAAAAGACCAAAAACAAGAGGGAATTAAAACGAGCAAAAAACGACAAAAAGATTAAAAAATTTGCAAAAAAAATCCAAAAACGACAAAAACGAAACAAAAACGACAAAAATAACAAACAAAAAGAAAAAAAACGAGCATAAACGACAAAAAAAAGTGAAAAAAGACCCAAAAAAAGCAAAAAATGATAAAAAAAAAGCGACAAAAAACGTGTAAAATCGACCGAAAACGATAAAAGACGATAAAAACGTGAAAATGGTCAAAACGTACAAGATCGACAAAAATCGATAACTAACATGCAGAAATGGCAAAAAATGTGCAAAATCGACAAAAAAGATAAACAACGTAAAAAATTGACCAAAAACGATATAAAAAAAAGCGTGCAAAAAGGCAAAAGACGTGCAAATAAAGCAAAACCAATAAAAAAGTGCAAAACCGACAAAAAATGTACAAAATCGACAAAAAAGATTTAAAAGTGCAAAAGCGACAAAAAATGGCCAAGAATGTGCAAAAACGACAAAAAATCGAAAAAAAGGTCCAAAACGAGCAAAAACGACAAAAAATAAACAAAACGAACAAAAATGACAAAAATACAAACACAAAATCGACAAAAAAATTACAAAGTGCAAAAGCGACAAAAAATGACCAAGAATGTGAAAAAACGACCAAAAATCGAAAAACGACCCAAATGTATGGGTGGGCACGGGTCGGGCCGGGTCCAAATTTTATGGATCCGGACCGGACCCGTTAATTGGCGGGGCGGGGCGGGACGGGTCCAAAAATTATTGGAACCGGTACGGATTCGACCCGTTCGAAACGGGTCCAAACCGAGCCGACCCGCGGGTCCAAACGGATCCAAAAAAAATAAAAAAATTATAGAATAGTAAACATTTACACATGTTCTATTATCTAGAAGAACAAAACAAGTATTATGTTTTTCCAATTTCTAGAATTTGTTTACTAAACAATAACGTGTGCTATTATTTATAAATTATAATATGAAAAAAATCAAAATTGATAAATAAAAAAAATCATACTCCTAGAAACGGGTCGGTTCGGGGTCCCGTTTATTTTGAAAATAGGACCCGTCCCGCCCCGTTAGTGTCACACGACCCGTCCCGACCCGTCCCGTTTAAATTCCAAATTTTAGGAACCGTCCCGTTTGACCAATATACGGTTCGGGCCGGGTCGAAACCGCGGGTCCTGGACCCGTATGCCCACCCCTACCAAAATGAGCAAAAACGACAAACAATAAACAAAAACGAACAAAAATGACAAAAAAAACATACAAAAACGACAAAAAAAAAAATCAAAAACAAAAAAAGGCAAAAAACGAACAAAAACGACAAAAAACGGACAAAAAAAAAAAAGGGACAAAAACGACAAAAAAAAAACAAACAAAAACAACCAAAAACGAAAAAAAATGACAAAAAAAAGAACAAAAACGATAAAAAAAACGACCAAAAACGAACAAAAAAGACCAAAAACGACAAAAAACAAACAAAAACAATAAAAAATGACAAAAAACGAACAAAAGACCAAATTATAGCATACCAACCTTCCGCTTAAGTTGTAATGTAATTGCGATTACATAGATTTTATGATGTAATTGAGTTTAGAAGAAACTGATGTAATGTAATCAAACTTGTAATCGCGATTACATTACATCTAATTTTTTTGTCCAACCAAACACCCGAGTTAGATTGACAACGTAATGTTAATTACATTACGTTGTCCAATCCTGCAAACCAAACGGGCCCTTGGTTGTAATCCTAGCATTATTGGGAAGAAAATTGTTGATGGTGAAGAAAGTTATAATGCCTTGTGATACGAACCGGTAACCATGGTATATGCATATAAAAAGGGTCGGCCCTGGCCAGGGCGACCGTCCAGGACCCATGGATCATGAGGGGCCCAAAAAATAGTTTAAAAATAAATATGAAAATAATTTTGTATCTCAAAATAGAACTAATATACACCATGGGCCTTTTTAGGCACAAAGTTATTGTGGTGTAGTGGTTAATGTATTAGACTATTGTACAAAAGGTCTTAGGTTTAATCCTTTGTTGTAGTTGTTGTTTTCTTTTTTAAATATTTTTTACATTATGTATGAGAGTCTTATTTTAAAAGTTCGTCCTCGGCCAAAATCAGCTCAGGGTTGGCATTGCATATAGTCAATTTTCTTTTTCTTTCTTTTCTCTTCTTCTTCCTTCTCCCTCCCAAAATCCTGAACATTTTTTCTTCCAAATTTCTCTCAATTCATGTTCATGTCAAAATTTTATCTTCTAGTAACTAAAATTTGATTTAGTATTCATTCTAGACGGATTTTCGAAGTTTTGAACCTGTTTTAGGGTTACGAACTTCAAACAGTTGCGATTGGGAACGATGATGGACTGTCAAAAATATTGACAGTCATACCAATTGAAAGTACTGTCAAAATTTTAACAGTCCTACATAAAACATTGAGTAACATATATTTTTAGGACTGTCAAAATTTTGACAGTCCTTCCAATTTGTAGGACTGTCAAATTTTTTGACAGTCCTACATAAAACATTGAGGAATATATATTAGGACTACTATCAGGACTGTCAAAATTTTTGGCAGTCCTAAAATAGACTTATTGTACAGTCAGTCCATTTTAAGACTATCAAAAAATTTGGCTGTCCTAAACTGCAGCAAGTCCAATTATTCTGCTTGTTTGTATCAAGTCGACATACACCAAATATACATACACCACCATAGGAATAGCCTATGTGATTTCATTACAGCCATTGTTCTCTGCTTGTTTGTATCAATTATTATGCACAAATTGAAACCACAATTGCACAATGAGGGCAGAATCCATATACTATACTATCGCCTTCTGTGACTTTGTTACAACAATTTTTTTGAGATGTCTGGCGATACACACGGAACTTTGTGTATGCTGTATTGTATGTTTGTTGGGTCCACTTATCTTTCGCCACTCAGCCGAAATCTTATATCTCTCCTCGGTTACCACAAGAGTCACTCAAGTTCAATAACCACAACAGCCATTGTTCTGCTTGTTTGTATCAATTATCATGCACAAATTGAAACCACAATTGCACCCCCAAAAAAATGAATGATGAGGGCAGAATTAATTCAATAGATAATATCAAAAAAAAAAAAAAAAAATCATATCAACCGAAAACAGTAAGCATATGGTTTATAAATTCAAATTGTTTGTGAGGAGCCTTTGGGTGCCATCTCTGAAATTGGGAAGAAATATAGGATTTTGCTGGAGAAGGAGAAGATGGGGGTGATGGAGAAGAAGAAGTGGGGGTTGGAGAGGTTTTGAGAAGAGGGAGAGTGAAAGGTTGAAATGGACTGTCCTGAGTAATTTTTCCTCTAAGCTGGGCTAGCTCTAATCCAAGACTAGTCCCAAATAAAAAGTGAAGTGCCCTTATAATTAGCCAAAAAGAAATGCAGCTGAATATCTGTAAACAGAAATTTCAAATTGGCCGAATTTTTTGATAAATAGACGGAGGGGAAAAAGTTTCCTAAAAGATTCTCCAACTCTAGTCTTGCGTTACCTTGTCGTATTATATATGTTCTTACGTATCTAGAACGTGTTTGTTGGTGATGTACATGAATTCTATCTCTATTCTTTATTGACTTCATATATCTAATTGATTTTGTTCATCTATCTCGCTGTTGGTACTCATGAATTTCACATCTTACTCTCTATGTTGAAGATGAATATTGTGAGGGAGTTTGTGATTGGAAGGGGCGTTTGTATATGTTTTCTAAAATTTTGTTTTGAAAACAGCTTTGAGAGAAAATATTATAATAATTTTTGGATATATAATATATTTTGATTTTACGTTTGGTTACTTTTATATAAAAAATAGTTAAAAAAAAGTTAAAAATTATGTTTGATAAAATATTTTTAAAAAAATAAAATTTTTACTTTTTTTTTAAAAATATTTGTAGTTGTATGAAAAAAATATTTGTAGAGGTTATACATTTATTTTTATTTTTATTAATTCTTTGAAATCTCACGCGCGCACACACACACAATTAGGGTACTCGAATCTTGTTGGCCCCTCCGGATGTCCGTTCTAACTTCTAATACCACTAGACTAGAGAGCTCGGACGAGCTTATACATTTATTCACACATACACAATATCCAAATAGACATTAATACAAAATTTGAAAGTACTGATGCGCTTGGCCTTGGCTGGAGCTCGGTCGTAATGCACGCCGTAATGCCAAGGAAATGTAATGTCAAACTCGTCCACCACCCTTCCCGATGTAAGGATGTAGTCGCCGGCGAAGTCAGAGTGGACTTGGAGCTTGAAGGAGTAGGAGTCGTTCATGTGATCAGCCAAACGCGGGTGCGACTTCCAGGGCTCACCGGACAAATCGGTCTCGAAGTAGTCCCCACCGACGCACCGGGGACTGCCGTCCTCGTCTCCCGCGAGAGGTGCCGTTTTTCTCCTCGATCTGGCGCCAAGGTCGTCCTTCCCGCCGGAGAAGACCATGTGGGGCTACTGTAGCTGTGCCCACAGGAGGAGGAGGAGATGGCAACTCCGATGCCGTCGTGACCGTCGAGAGCTTCAGGGCGTGCGCCGGAGTAGTCGGTGGCGAGCAACGGATCTTGGCCGCAGTACAACTGCTGGTACTCCCAGTCATCAGCTGGCTCGTCGAGGGCTCCAATCTCCTCCCCTGCACACACAGAGAGAGAGAGAGAGAGAGAGAGAAAAGGAGGCGGTTGACAAACGTAACTCAGAAATGATAATGAGGAGGAAATTTGTGGGTGTATAAGGGCACTTCAATTTTTACTCAGGACTAGTCCGGATTGGGGTTAGTCCAATTTTTTTTTGTGTTTTACTCAGGATAGTCCATTTTTTTGATCTAGGGCTGTCCCAAAGTAATCCCCTCCCCTCCGCCCCCCACAAAAAAAACAACACAAATTTTCTCTCTCATTTGCCAAAATACTTCTCTCATCCTAAACCATAACTTCTCTCTTCTTCTTCCTCCTAAACCCTAAACTCTAACTCCATTCTCCACCACTGCAGCCGAGCATCTTCATCATCTTCCTCTTCTTCTCCACGTCTTCTTCTCTCTTTCAAGGAGAACGATGGCCCCCAAACCTTCCTCGCAAATAAGGTACGAAATTTTGCGTCGTCCAGGACTGTCCATTCTTCTGGCAATCCTGACTGTATGTTGGACTGCCAGAAAAATGAGCAGTCCATTGGCATAACATGTGTAACAATGGACTGCCCATTTTTCTGGCAGTCCAACATACGGTTAGGACTGCCAGAAAAGTGGGTCCGTTCTTACACATGATGTGAGTTAGGACTGCCCACTTTTCTGACAGTTCTAACTGTATGTTGGACTGCCAGAAATTTGGACAGTCTTTAGTTACACATGTCCTGAATAAATTTTTCCAATGGCAAACTTGTAAATAATACAAAGTTTAAAATGGACTAGTTCTGAGTAAAAATTAAAGTGCCCTTATAAACACCCAATTTGTGTGAGAGAAAGAGAGGGAGGGAGGATGTCCGCTGAGAAACGTAACTTAGGAAATAGTTTCTACCTCCACTTCGAAAACTATGTTTAAACGTAACTTAGGAAATAGTTTCTACCTCCCAAAACAACATTATAACTTCTAACCAAACAGACAAACTAACTCGCAACATAGTTTAGGACCTGTTTGGTTCGACAAATGCATGACAATAGGCACATCACGCGTATGCATGTTTTTCCAATATTTTTGTTTAGATGTCACGAAGAAGGGGAGGTTTGAAGTGTGGAATTCTAAAGTTTGGTGTTTGAAAATATATTTAAGTGACAAAATATATAATTTTGTGTAGTTCCTATGTTTGGTGGTGTATGAAATGACAGTAGAAAAGTGATGATTTTCCACTTTTGAATATGATCCACCACATTTATTATTTTTTTCTTTCTAATTTTTGTTAATTTATCATTACCACCCAATTATGTTGACAATAAAATATTAAACAATTGCATACTTACAACATAACAATTGATAATCGGTCAATATATTACATTAATTACCACCCAATTGTATTCTCTTTCTTCCAAATCCAAAATTAGGATTTGGTCGTACTTTTCATATCCAAATCCATCTCCAACCAAACATAGGATTACATGAATTTAACTCCAAATCCATAAAATCCTAAAATCTACCTCCAAATACTAGGGGTGGGCATACGGTTCATGGACCCGCGATTTCAATCCGGCCTGAACCGTAAAATGGTCAAACAAGCCGGTTCCTAAAATTTATAATTAAAACGGGGCGGGACGGAGCGGGTCGTGTGCCATTAACGGATCGGTTCGGGTCATATTTTAAAACAAACAGGCCCCAGCCCGGCCCGATCCGTTTATAAGGGTAGGATAGGAATTTTATTCCAGTTCCTAATATTTCATTTCAGACTTTCAGTCCATTGCTTCAAGTTCAGCCGGCCCTAAAGAAAAATTGGGAGTTCCAACTAAATTTCCAATCTCCAAATTCTCACCGATGTCGCTCCACCTTGAGGGTCTGCTTGGATTGAGAGGAAAAAAAAATAAGTAGAGTTAAGTAGGGTTAAATGAGGGAAGTTAAGTGAGGGGGAGTAGAGTTAATACATAGAACCTTGTTTGGATTGGAGGGAGAGTTAAGTGAGAGGTATTTAATAACTCTTGCTTGGATTTAGGGTCTGCTTGGCAATTATCGGGGTAGCGGTTATCAGGTGTTTTTAGAGTACCGGTTATGAGCGGTTATGAGGGGTCCGGTTTTGGATGGTTTTTAAGTAGCGGCTTTTAAACCAGTCCAATCCATGCTTGGTAATTCACTAACGAGCGGTTCTGAAAGTTTTTTACACGAATAAATTAAATAGGGAAGGGTATCGGTAGTTATAATTATATCTATTTTTGTGAGGATATAAATGGAATAAAAAAATAAAGCCGCTCAAAACCTGCCGATTTGGGGTGTTTACAAAGCCACCCAAAAATACATTACATCGATTTTGGGGGATTTTTGAGCCGACGAAAACCAGTGCCTCAAAAAAATTAACAAGCAGGGATTTTCATAAACGGTCGGTTCAAAAACACCCCAAAACCGGTGAAAACACCGTTACCAAGCAGACCCTTAAGGTTTTGAGTGAGAAGAGAGTTAATAAAAGTATGATAGTTACCAAAATAACCTTATTACATATGTCATAAAATTAAATTTGATTGAAATTTTAATTATAACTTATCAAAATATCTTCACAAATTAGGAAGGGACGGAGCAACATGTTAAAAAAAGGGAAAAAAAATCATGATATTTTATAGAACAAATGAGGAGTATTTATGACTTTTTAAACAAAACCCCTCAATCACGCTCCATAACCCTCCGATTTGGGGGGTTAAAAAAATGGACAAAAGATGGTAAAATAAACCCTCACTTAACCCTCTATACTCTCCCTCCTAAACCCCCACCCTCAAACCAACCATGGTTTTATTTTTTCTTCACTTAACTTTCCCTCACTTAACTCTCTTAACCCTCAATCCAAGCGGACCCTGAGTCTTCGATGGTGCCCAATCACTTCGAGTCCTCGACGACGCCCGACCTCCAATCCTCGACGGCGCCTAGTCCTCAACGAAGCCCTTTGGCCGCACACGCACGACCACCTCCAGTCCTCAATGATTTGGTAAGACATACATTGTGTCTTCAGTGTCTTATTATATATACATTTTCATCTTAATAAAATTTTGGTATCCATTTGTTTAGTCTTATTTTGTTAGGTAATTCTTTTGAAGCTGTTGTAGTGTTGTTTTGAATGTTTTCCTTGGCAAAGGATATTGTTAATGGAATGTTTCTTATTGTCCTACTGATTGCAATTTGTTTCTTTTGTATCAACTTTATGTGCTAATCCGTATGATGTTTAATACACTTGTAAGAGGAAGTTATTTCTGTGATCTATTTATGTGCTAATCTTTTGGAACCGTTTTGACCCACAGGTCTGCGCAGTTCGGACCCGTTTCGAACGGATTGACACCGTTCCGGTTCCAATATTTTTTGGCCCCGTCCAGTCCCGTCCCGTCCAGTCAATTAACGGATCCGGTCCGGGTCCAAATTTGGACCCGGCCCGACCGTGCCCACCCTACCAAATACAGTTTACCAAACGGGCCCTAAAAAGAACTTAAAAAAGATGAAGAAAAAAGATATTATATTTCAGGAATAATATTTAACACTTCAATTTGCGACTCAAAATTTTGAGGAACCAAGTATAAAGTTCAAATTTACATAATCAAAATAAGGGATACATCAAAATTGATCAGCAAGCTTATGGCCTAAATTTGAACTTTTTTGAGCCAACTTCTTTACCTACTATTTCAAATGGGGTTCCAATGGTCAGATTTAACAAAATCTGCCATAGCAGGTAAGGTAGAACGTCTGGAAAGAGCTGCAAAATGTAACCATGTACCACAAAAGGAAAATTGCCTACAACAAATAATCAAGTAAAAACTGATGCATGAGAATTCACAAGAAAAAACAGAGAACCATTTGGGTTATATATGGTTTCCGATATAATTAAGATAGCTAACCCTATTTTAAATGTTTCCTAACATAAAACGTTTTTCCTTCCTTGGACTATAATTTCAAGCAAAAGAACTCACCTATTGCAGAGGAAGTCCTATGGTCTCCAGGCAGCGAGCAAGGAGACAAGTCCGATGAAGAACTTATGGCATTGAACAATAAGAAGCTTCAAACTTTGGAAAAGCATCATCAGAGGCAGGCTCAGCCTAACTCAGCAACAAGCTACGAAACTGGGGCCATCAAAATGCAGCAAACTGCATGAAATTTAACAGGGAGAAAACATTTGGAAAATAGCATGAAGAAACGAAAACATAAAAGGCCAAACTTATGGGTGA
Source organism: Iris pallida (assembly GCA_029216955.1). Classification (NCBI taxonomy): domain Eukaryota; kingdom Viridiplantae; phylum Streptophyta; class Magnoliopsida; order Asparagales; family Iridaceae; genus Iris; species Iris pallida. Next base: position 5,034,075 of record JANAVB010031019.1, on the reverse strand, counting down.
GGGAAGCTGCACTCTTACCACCAACATACGAAGGAACAATCTTCACAGAACAAAACAAACGCGCTATTGCACCAAGTAAGCCCATATCCTTAGGAAACATTTATCAAAATTCACTGAATAAAAGATGTTCAGAATATAAAATACTACGTAGAGTAACAGTCCTCTAGCGAGTTCCATGTTTTCATGTACAAGATGGAATATTGCACTTCTAAAATCCTTTCTCAACTTCGTATAACAACCATTAAACCTCCTGAAATGCAAACCTTCAAATTTGGTCTCCAGGTCTTTTCCCCCATATATGTTGGAAGTCGAATTTTGATTTCCTTTGAAAATTTGGACTTCTTCATAATGTATGATCTCACTGGAAATTTGGGCCAAGTATCAACATCTGAGCTCCCACACACTAGTAAATAGTACTGTAGTCAAAACATAAGGCATTTGGAATAAAGAATTTCGCATCAGAAACCTTCAAATTTGGGCCAAGTATCAACATTTGAGCTCCCACACACTAATCTTTATAATTTCCACTGCATATACAAATCTCTTTACCTGATGCCGCATAACAATGCAAAAACTTCAATAGTGATGGCCAAATAAGTAGAAATGATAAAGTAAGGTAAATTTCTCTATTCCGTCCAGACAAAACCAGTATAACATCTAGAAATAAAAGCAACCTAAATTGAGTGAGGGAGTAGAAATAAAAGCAATCTAAAATCAACAAAATATCAGCTTAGTATCAACCATGTAAGTATCTGTCAAGTATCAAAATGTAGTATCTGGCCATAAGCCCATATCTACATAGCTACTCATCTGAAAGGCTAATGAGATGAGTTAAAAGTACATGGTTTTACTTAAATTTACCACTCCATTCAGTATTTCTCCTCTCATGCAATTTGAACAATGATATGAATCCAGAAATTCAACAGCCAAACTTATCAAGGTTTCTTTAGCCTCCTTCTCATGGGAATTAATCCTACAATATTAATATATTGAAACCCAATGTACAACATTCTTTAGAAATGTTATGCATGATGCTAACATATCAATATGAATAACAAACTATATTGCACTAAAGTAAGCTGTAAGTTGGAAATTGAAAGGGGAATGCTAATCAATTAAATGAGTAGGTGAGTCTTATTGCTTCCTAAGTCCCTATTCCAATATATGCAACATGAATCCAAAAGGTAATCTAAGCTACCAAAATAGTGAAATGCCAAATGAATAAGTATGTATCAAAGAAAGACAAAATATAAAAGGGAAAAATTAACAGATGTAGATCTCATCGACATAAGCAGACTCAACACTCGTCTACGGACCGTTTGGTTGATACGACCTTGAGCTCCAGGAGTTGATACTTAATAGGATTAAAAGGATGTCCACATGACCGCCAAAAGTGTGTTGCCCCTAGTAATTCTTATAATGCCCTTAACATTTGTCTTGTTAGCTGAAGCAAATTGAGAAGGAAAAATAAACCCTTCTCTGGTTTGGGGACTATGTTGCACATATACGAATAAAAGAAAAAAAATAGAAATGGTGGCATTAAGGCACTGTGTTTTCTAATTGTCCTTGTATTTTGTGGTTTTCTAATTGTCCTTGTATTTTGTGTGTATGTGCTTTATCCAATATGTATGCCATGGACATGGCAATCGTCTTGGCATGATGTTTATGTCCCAATTCCTAAAACAATGTTTCTCAAAAACATCCACAATTTGACCATCCATCTGATAAAAAGGACATCTAAAAAGCAAGGTTCTAAATGGCGGTAGGCGGGTGCGCGGCTGAGAGAGTCCGCCTACCACCTAGGTGGTTGATACATTTTGGACATTTTTCACTATTCTAGCACTGTTTTTGAATAATATTCACATTTTAAGGGTGTTCCATGCATAACTAAGTTGTAGAACGAAGATTTATGAAGTTTTATTTTTGTAAAAGTGAACAATAGGTCCATAATGCTTGCAAAACCTTTTGGCCAAAACATCTTGTTAGGTATTCCTCCGCCTAGGTGTCCGCCTACGCCGTCTCACCTTCGCCTACAACGCCAAACCTCCGTTGGCCGCCTACTCCACCGCCTCAACCGCCATTTAGAACACTGCTAAAGAGAAAATAAATAGTAGAAATAGAATAAAAACATTACAAAAACATCTAAAGAAAACCAATTACTTATATTCGTAACTGAAAAGATATGAGAGAGAGAGAGAGAGAGAGAGAGAGAGAGAGAGAGAGAACCACATGTCTCAAATTCCCAAAGATCATAAGAAATTACTCAGAAATTGCCCTTGCAAATTGCAAGCATCCACCATCAAAAACAACTGCAATAATAAAAGAGACATTGACACCCTTTCTGCCTTCCCAGCCATCAAAGCCTAGGAAGCCCAAACAGTTCCAAAACTTATGCCATGTCCCTGACATATGTTGGACATGCACCAGATAACTCCAAAATCAATGCTGAGCCTGTCATATTTGTGCCAGTGCAAAATAGACATCATAGTCTCTTTTTTTATTGCCCCTCGTAAATGCTCAACTCATGTTTCATGTATTTCTTGGACCCATTGTCCCCCCTCCCACAATTTATTAAATGGAAAGAATAATAAGCTACCACCGCGGCTGGCCATAGACGCATCATTCAATGAACAATTTTCAATACGGAAATGCTTTTTTGCCCGTAGACGGGCCAGCCCGTCCGCCTGCGTGGCACTCCCCCATTGTCCCCCCCGTTAGCATGAGACCCACGCCTTTGACCTGCCAAAGCGGGCCAAATAGCAGGGTTCTCTCAATATACAAATATAATTCTCTCAACTGAATAGACAGATCTGTTCTCATATATAATGAAATTATAAGTTACATGAAATATATAACATTAGACGTATAGATTCTTTAGATCCTATAAAATCTACAACAAATAAACAATTAATACATATTAAAAAATGATTTCATTTTTATATCTATATATTCATCAAAACAAAACAGTGATGATGATGATGGAGAGGACGACCTCAAGACCGTCGCGAGATGAGAAGACTAGACCCTAGCGGCAACGATGGCAGGCGCGACGGCGGTGGCCACGACATTAGACGCTACTCCGCCAAGGAAGGACAAGAACCCAGCGCCTGCGGCGCCCGGCTCCTGGTCGTCGAGGAAGAGGTCCTCGGGCACGCGGAGAGCGCCGTGCGTGCCGACGAGGGCTGCGCCGACAGTGAGCGCGGACATGAGGATGGATCCGACGGAGGTGAGGAAGAGGGTGAAGAAGGAGAGGAGGCCGAGGCTGCCGAGGGTCTCGCGGTCGGAGAAGTCGCGGCCGAGGAGGAGGAGGGGGGGGGGGGGGGGGGGGGGGCGTCGTCGTGGGGGTAGAAGAGGTAGAGGAAGGACCAGGCGGCGAGGAGGAGGAGGAGGAGGAGGAGGAGGGAGAAGGGGTTGGTGAGGAGGGAGATGGAGAGGACTGCGGCGAGGACGGCTAGGTAGTTGATGCGGAAGTAGGCGAGGTTGTTGCGGAGGCGGGAGAGGGCATCGGAGAGGGACTTAGGGCCGGGGAGAAGGCAGAGCGGTCGAGGAGCTCAGACCAGGGGCGGCGGTTGGAGAGGGAGGCGCGGGCGGTGTCGGCGAGGCGGGTGAGGAGGGTGCGGACGACGGCGGAGGACTGGGGAGGGGAGGAGGAGGAGGGGGGAGCTGGATCGGAGGGGACGATGGCGGTGGGCTGGGCGGTGGAGATGGGGATGATTGGGGGAGATGGGGAGGCCATGGTTGGTTGGGAATGGAATTCGACTTTCGAGCGAGTGAGAATGGGGACGACAGAGAAATAGTAAGAGAGGAATTTAGGACTTTGTTTGGTTGGGCTGCCGCACGATAATAATAGGCCCACTGCATACTATCTCTAGCCCACTACATCCATATGTGGTGCACCGACTCCACAGAATGCTCCTTACCACTATTGGCCGAGGAGGAACGAACGAACAACCCGCTTCTGAATTTTCAGTTTTCTTGTGTACATCCTGTTGCGGATTCCTACATTTTATTTTGGGTTGTTTAGTAGTAGGGTCTTATATATTATATTATGATTTGGGTCTTCTTTATAATGTCCAATGTTAAAATTTGGATCTCTATAAATCTCCAACTTGGTAACAGATCTGGACGTCAATAGTTAATTGTTGGACATTATAGAGATCCAAACTCTAAATCATATATTATATGAGATCCTATTACTAAATAACCCTAATATTTTTTCTTAAGATATTCAACAGTCTATTGGTAGCTCCAAACAGCGCTTACACTGGACAGTGAAAAAAAAATCTAGTTAACGACCTTTATATTCAAGAGGCTTTGGGGGTAAAATATTGATCTATGTTCGCTCGGACTCAAAATCCGATTAATTCCATCTTCACACTAGGCATAGACAACTACTCCTCCCTCCGATTACCAAAGCCCAAATAAAGATTACCAAAGCCCAAATAGATCTATATTCTTCCTTTTTTATATCTCCTGCTCAAGAAGCCCAATAGAAAGGCCTCTTAACTCATTTTTAAAGAAGCTATTAAGCCATTGCTCTCCAAAAGGACTGGAACCTTTGAGGATCAAGCCAAAACCGATGATAATGAGAAATGAACTATGTTAGAAGGAACTGATTCCCTTCAAAAAGATTGAAACCTGGGATCCTTTCTCTCCACCACCTGAAAATAGCAATAGGAGACAGTTTGTAACAACCAATCCGAACACAACAACCAATCCGAACACAACAACCAAAGAACAGATTGGAACAACTTGGGGTGGTACGAGAACTTTACGCATCCGCCTAGGTCGAGCTCTAGGGTGTCTCATTGGACGAGACGCAAATCCATTCGATTCAATTTGTCCATATGGGCTTTCCATGATCGGATTTGTTTCCATTCATCAAGTCATTTCAGAGCTTGACGAAAACGGGACATTGGAAGAGAGTGGAATTGTGGAAACCCAATAATTTTTAAATTATTATTATTTTACTCTAAAATTTATGAGCGGACAATCTGCAACTGCATTTAGGGGTGAACATTATTCGATTTCGAACCAATAATCGAACTAAACCAAATAAGAAATTCGGTTCGGTTTGAAAAAAATTGGTTCGATTTGAAAAAAAAAAAAGTTCGGTTCAGTTTGAAAAAAATCGGTTCGATTTTGATTTCAAAAATATTAAAATTTATAATTCGGTTTAAGTTTAGGTTTCGGTTTTGGATTTCGGTCCAAAATTAAAACCGGGTAAGACTTATAAAATTATGTAAGTACACTCAAATTTATCCATATTTTATGATTAAAAATGTGTATAGTTTTAAAACAACAATTCTATTAGGGGCACAACTCGGACAGGTTGGGTCGAGTTTGAGGTCAATCCGAGTCCAATCCGATGAATCATAAGCCTAACCTGAGCCCAAGTCTCAAGTTCAACATATGAAGCCCAAGCCCAAGCCCGGAGGCTCGGGTTGGGTCGGGTCCATCGGGTTTATCGGACTCTAATATAATATTTGAAATAATTTTAAACAAAAATAATATTAAACACATAATCAAATAGTATTCAAGTCTCGATCATTACAAAATACAAATTAACATGCAATTTAGGATAAGGAATTAAAGAGTTTGGGTGGATATATACATATATTATATATATGTCGGGTTTCAGGTTCTTTGGGTAACCCGGCACATGAACCCGAGCCCAACCCGATTTTTGACTGGGTTCAAATATTTTAACTCAAGCCCAAGTCCGAACCCGAGTATCTTCAACTCTAACCTAACCCATTAACAGGTTTATCCGACGGACTCGGGTTTAGCCCGTCCGAGTTGCACCCGTAAATTCTATGTATGTATGTATTTTGAAGTCCAACTTTGATAATTTAATAACTAGTCCAACTTTGTACACAATTTTGAAATACAACAAATGTGTGTATCAAAAATCAAAATTATAATTTTTAATATAATTTAACTACGATTCCAACTTTGGACCATATCCATTAAAGAATAGAAATAGTCCAACGGTTCAGTTCGGCTTCAATTTTAACTAATTTCGGTTCGGATTCAGTTTTTTTTTTTTAAATTTTGGTTTATTCGATTTTGACTATTTCGGGTAGGTTGAAACCGAATGCTCACCGTTGCATTTCCCATATCAGGCTCCCTAAAACAATTGCAAATACGATTTTTCCAGTCATGTCTTACCAAAGTTCAATTGTGCCAGCTTTATTAGTTTGGTCATGCCATTCTATTCCTCTTCTCTACAAGAGGGGGAAAAACTTATATGTGGATCTAAAATAAAGCCTTCTCTAATAACAGTTAAATCAGTAACTGTTATAGAAAAGCACCTGAAATTAATTGGAAAACTCTACCTTCCCATAACACATCCATTCTAAACACTTCTTCTTCCTTCTCTAAATGACTCTGTATAAATGAAGCAGATAAGGTTGAGTAGCAAAGGATAGCTCCTCCAACTATCTGCATCAACTCAAAAGGAGTTGAAGATTTGAGTTCCATGTTGGATCAATTTCATACGAAAATCTCTTTTTCTTCCCACCTCTAAACAAGACTTTTTGTGCTAGGAAAAAAAGTGAGATTGAGAAATGAAGAATATCACCTACAATCATATGCATCAACTAATAAAGTTTTCTTGCACATTAGAATACATTGACTCTACTACGAGTTCTTCAGTTAGGTTGAAATTTTTCTTAGCTTTTATGTGTCATGACCATCGGTCTTCTCACTGATAGGACGAGATAACCGACTTGAAACACTCTTTCTTTCACCTTTTGGTTAAAGGTTTTAGAAATATGTACTTGGTATAACTCGATACGATATTGAGCTATCAAGCGTTTCTCATCAAGCGCTTCTAACAACAGCGGATCCATGATGACATTCTACTGGAGGCACAATCATAAGGGGGGTTCAGAGACGACACCCCTGAAATTGAATATATAGGAATTAGGTACAAAAATTGAAAATTAAACATACAAACAACCCCAAACAAAGGGATTGATTTTTAATACAAAATGTAGAAATTGTTCTCTACGAGTTTTCATATAATAAATCATTACATCTCACAATTGCTCTCTACGAGTTTTCATACTTTGAAAGTGTTTAATTACAACATCATTTATAATACTACTAAGCAACTCTTTTTCTATGAAGCATATAAGACAATAACTTAAAAACTGGTCACAAATTCGATTTCGTAAATCCGTCTTGACAATATTCATTGCAGGGAAGCATCTTTCCACACTTGTTGTTATAGACAAAATCAATACTAACTTCAAAAGCCGATACACGAAAGGATACAAAAGATTTTTTTTTTTTTTTTGCACTAGCAATCTAGATAGATCATCAAATCCCTTCAACCGACTAAATCTATCATATGTTCCCACATCCATAATATATGTCTCTAATTGATGCTCAAGAGTCATGCATTCAAAGAGAGAGAAATCATTAGGATAAAATTGAGTCAACATTGTCAACTTTAATGTATTAAAATTACCAAAACCAGCAATTGGATTCAACCTAGCAACACAAACAAGCAACTCAGAATTGATCTCATTGGATCGACCATTGGTCTCCAAAAGTTGCTTATCCATAATCGCATAAAAGTATTTCACATATAAAATTCATTAGTGTTGCTTTACCCTCCCCAGAACCTCCCTACAGAAACAGAAACATGATTTTGATCTAAAATAATTTTGACCTAATTTGATTTCGAAATTTACCTTTACAGTTGCAGGTTGCTTTCCTTCCAGTTCCAGCAGCAGCTCTGCAAACTCCGTCCTCCACTCCTCCGGCAGCTTTTACAGCCGCTTTGTAATTTATTTTGGTAGGCTCAGCCACTCGTCTGAAGAGAAAATGAAGATGCGGAAGAAAAGAAGAAGAGGTAGTAGCTATTGCCTTCCTTTTTTGTGGAAACTTTCTGTGCACGAGGGATCTGAATCTCTAGGAGAAGAACTGCTTCGCTCCCGTAGACGAGAGAATATGGCGTACTGGCAGTCGACGTTCGGACTGTTGTACGGTAGACCCAAAGACATTCACTAAGTTTCTCGTTACAGTCACGTTTATTGGAAGAAACGAACTTTTTGAACAACTTGATTATTGTCTTGTTGAAGGCTTCTTTAATTGTGAGCTGGAGTAGAATTTGAAGATTTTATAAAACTCGTTAAATTGAGCATTACATGATATATTTATTTATTTAATTTGAGGACTGGACTCGAAACCAGGACCTTTCTAATAAATCCCATCAGCCCCAACCGATGTTCCACTCCCTGGAGACAAAATCACATGAAACTGAATTCCCAAATCTATGTTTTGGTTGGCACACTACAACGAATTTCAATACGAAATCCTTCAACATATTTTGGTTTCCATGGATTATAAATACAATAAACTTTCTTACTTGTAGAAGTAAGCTAGCCCTCAGAATAATGCTGAAAAAGCAATCTCTTTGTGATCTTTTTAATTTAGAATTTAGGAGACAAAGTGACCATGAAGGAATACAACATGGCTAATAAATAATTGTCACCTTTTTTTGCAAAAGTAAGATAGCCCTCCAAATAATGTAAAATGCTAAACAGCCCGCGGTCTGTGTCTACCGGCTGTGAGAGCGGGCTGAGTTGTCGCCACCCAGTTTGCCTCCCTATTCGAGTGGGCCCCACCCGCAGTGCCCTGCCAATTAAAATCCGTCACGTGGATAGCGGGCCCAAAACACGGTCCACGTAGCACTCTCGCCAAATAATACTGGACAAGCAATCTTGTGTTTGATCTTTTTTATTGAGACAAAGTTAACATGAAGGAATACAAATACAGTTCACTAAATTCACATACAAAATTGGGAATTTGGATGCATAAATGATATATCGATTCCGATCATGTGTAACTAAAGTCTGTATTAGACTAATTCACCAAATCCAAATTCATGGAATTCCAATTCACAAAAGATTTTCTCATCTTGTTATAATTGGCACCATCTCTAAGTTTTCACATTACACTCATTCTTACCAGGTCATAAAGTTTTCTATGTGCCATATAATGGGCTACACACCTCTAAAGAACTTGTGCTTATTGCCCACATAATTCAATCTCTAAGCATTGACCTTTAGGCTGTGTTTGGTAGAAGGGAAAAGTGGGAGGAAGGAAAATAGAGGAGGGAAAAGTGGAGGGAAAGATTCATTTTCTCTTGTTTGGTATGGTAGGAAAATAGGAAGGAAGGAAAAGTGGAGGGATTACTTTTCCTTCATAACCTAAGAAATTCAATCCCCCAAAAGTGGGAGGAAAAGTGGAAGGAAAAGTGGAGGCTTGTATTAATTAACAATTATACCCCCATATGAATGTATTATTTAAAAATTATTTATGAAGTCAAATGGTAAATAAGTGTTTTTAGTTGAGGGTAGAATTGGTAAACCCTATATTTTTTACTTTCTTTCCTTCCACTTTTTCTTTCATACCAAACAAAGGAAAATGCATCTCTTAGGGTGTGTTTGGTAGGAGAGAAAAGTGGAAGGAAGGAAAATAGAGGAGGGAAAAGTGGAGGGAAAGACTCATTTTCTTTTGTTTGGTATGGAAGGAAAATAGAAAGGAAGAAAAAGTGGAGGGATTACTTTTCCCTCATAACCTAAGAAATCCAATCCCCCCAAAAGTGGGAGGAAAAATGGAAGGAAAAGTGGATGCTTGTAGTAATTAACAATTATACCCACATATGAATGTATTATTTAAAAATTATTCATAAAGTCAAATGGTAAATAAATGATATTAATTGAGGATAGAATTGGTAAACCATATATTTTTACTTTCTTTCCTTCCACTTTTTCTTCCATAACAAACAAAGAAAAATGCATCCCTTATCTTTTCCATCCTTGCTACCAAACACAAAGGAAGGAAATGAGTTTTCCTTTCCATAAGGAAGGAAAATAAATCCTACTCTTTTTCCTTCCTTCCACTTTTCCATCCTTCCTACCAAACACAGCATTATCTTTTCCATCCTTGCTACCAAACACAAAGGAAGGAAATGATCTTTCCTTTCCACATGGAAGGAAAATGAATCCTTATCTTTTTCCTTCCTTCCACTTTTCCATCCTTCCTACCAAACACATCCTTAAAGTGGAGGGACTAAGATCCTCAAATCCTCCTCTTCACATACAGGTAAGATGCACACATAAGTACAGTTTATGTATAAACAAAAACATGCCATGGAAAATGAATATAATCATATTAACAAGCTTGCTAAGTACCCCGAAAATATATCTATAGTTCTATACTACTATATAATAGGAAAAGTTAAGGCTTCACCATGAATTTTTTTGTTCCAAAAATACCCTTACCTATGTTTACTAATTAAAATTGTTCATTAAATTTAACATGGGCAGTTAGGTAATTATGTGTAGAAAGAGTGTTGTTTGCTCTTTCCAAATAATATGAAATTTTGTGCAAAAGCACGTGCATATGTACTAGTTGATTTAAGGCTAAATGCTATGTGCCCTACATAAAACCTAAATCAGGAGCTATGTCGTACTCTCAAAAACTCGTCTCTCCATTATCAGACCTGGTCTCAACCTGTAGAAATACTCGGCCAAATGTAACACATCTGTTTGAAAGACCATCATGCTCTTCCTAGGGCAGTCCACTTGCTACCTCTCTTTGTAAAACTTCCTAGGTTCTACATTTCGGCCTTGCACTGTATATTTATGTTTGAAGCTTCAGATGCTACTAGATACTCTAAGGCAGCCACGTGCGGAGAATTAAGAGTTTCTGAACATTGAAATGGACTCAAAAATCCCATCAAACTGGCCAGATAGAGGAGATAGCAATCGATAACCTTTGATGATTACCAGATACATTTAAAAACCTAGGTCTAAATATCACCATAAATCACACAATAGGAAAGGCATGGTTAATGCTTGCAAGACTATGAACAGTCTGTAACAAAGAGCTAGAAACCTCCAGCACGGAGGTTTCTCAGCGGTAAGATGGACTGAAGATTATAAAGAAAAAAAAAATACTAGTAATGATGCCATTACTGCAGCTAATATATTCTATTATATATGCATGTCTCCATAGTCCATACTAACGATGAAATATGGATCAACATATAAAGAGAATCATCATAACTGGAGAACTACTAAGCTGAACAAGAATAAATGAAGTATGAAAAGAATTTAAGCACATTGAGAAACATGAGAGATCCTTCCATAGCCATAAATGGGGAGAGATTATACCAAATATTCTGAGATACTGTAGATTACATTGACTTGAGTGACAGAATTGCTTTGTCATAGTAATGTAATAGTGAATTATTGAAAATAAGAGGGCCCAACCAGAAAGCATCAGTTGGTGGGTTGTATACAAAATTAGGAAGTGATGTCAAATGGGAAAAAAAAGCTTAAGAAGAAAGAGACCCAGCTCTTATATGTTGATGTCAAACACACACACAGTTCATTACTGTTTAAATATAACAAGAAAGAATATTCGATGCTAAGAAAGAAAATTTGCATTTTGAAGAATGACAAAAAAGAAAGTTGTAACAGTGGTCAGATAAAGATTACTTGAAGCTTTGGATACTTACCTTATTTGGGATCCGAGTCAGCAGGTCTTAGCCTTTATTACCACACAAAATGAAATTTCTTGAAAATTTGTATGGTAGGGAGGAAAGAAAGAAAAATGAGTTGACGGTTGGGTTCCAAGTTTCATATCCATTCTAAACGGTTCTTCTTCCCTTCTCTAAATGATACTCTGTATAAAGAAAGCAGATAAGGTTGAGTAGTAAAGGATAGCTCCTGCAACTATCTGCATCAACTCAAAAGGAGTTGAAGATTGAGTTCCATGTTGGATCAATTTCCTACGAAAAGCTCTTTTCTTCCCACCTCTAAACAAGACTTTCTGTGTTAGGGAAAGAGGTGAGATTGAGTAATGAAGAATAGCACCTACAATCATATGCATCAAGTAATAAAGTTTTCTTGCACATTGCAACAATCAACTTAATTAGAAATAAGACCGCCTAGAAAGAGATGTTCAATCCAAGCTCGGATGCTGACTTGTTTTCATATGGATCCTCGACCTTTCACACTTCCTGTAAGATTATATACATAAAAGATTGAGAGAACACGCAATGACCACAAAATCCAACTATCAATTTATTGGTTCACCTTGCACATCTACCTCACAATCAAAGTACCATACAAAGGGTGCAGACAATTCTAAGAAACCAGTAAACTCAACTCACAAAATGACGAGTGAAACCGATACTATAGTTATTTACCTAATCAGCAATACGTTCCACAGGCTCAAAATTTTATAAATGATAATATACCCAAATCAGATATCACATAATCCACAATTTATTTCATCTTTGTTTGCTTGGAAAGCAAATTAAGGAAATAATAGAACACTGAGGAGACATAAGAAGAAGAATTCAGGCCTCCCTTAGGATCACTATGTTTATGTGATTGAAAATTTCAGTGACATTGAAGAAAATTATAGCTTTGTGGCTTACTCTCCCACTCTGTTTCACCAACCAAGTGATTTTCTTGCACTCTTGCAGTAAATCTCTCTTCCAGTCCATGTTATCTACCTAGTGTAAATAGGTCTAGAAAATAGACAGGAAGGTTGTGAAAAATGAATATGCTCAAATGCTTGGAATCTCTGAGTGGGCAAGGAATAACACTTTTTCAAGGACCTTTAAGCATTTATCTTGATCTTATCTGTCTTAGGGAATAAACTGTGACCAGACGACAGTTCTAGATACACACAATCTAGACTTAAAATCTTCCATGTCTAAGCTTAAAAGAATTCAAATGATTCAAAACTAAAGAAACTGATATTATGGGCATGAATTATTTAATCAACCTTAATTAGGATCTCTCTGGGAATCTATTCGAGGTTATGAGACCTTAGTTGGCGTTCAACAAAGAAAAGGATCCGACAATCAGATGTTAAAGAAGGGATGAACACCGACGGAAAGTTGTCAGGAAAAAACTATTCTTCCTCCCTAGTCATGACTCTTTTGCCTACAGAAAATAAATAATGGTGCGATGTCAAAGATAACATGCCAAACTATATCCATCAGCTTTTGATTTTTCTTGCACGTCTCAACTAATAACCTAATTAGAATCCTTATGTTTCGAAGAGCAAATGAATTACAAAGTAAACAATTTTAAAAAGGCCCCAAGCCTATCGTACCCTTCTTAAAAGTTTATATCCTTGATAGATACAAACTTCCTGACATCTATTGCACGTATAAACAATTGACAAATAGAATTCTAATTACTGGTAGGAGTAAGATTCCAATCAGAGTTTGGATGACTTTCAACTTCTTATCTGAAAAGGATTTCAACCATATCCCCCCCCCCTCCCCCCCCCCCCCCCCCCCCACCCCACCCCCCCTCTCCTCTTAGAATATTTAAACAAATCATAGTGGTGTTACAGTCAATCCTAACATGGCTTATAGTTGTATTCCTGATGCATGGAGATGGGTCACCAGCCTCCCTCCAATTACCCAATGGTGCACAGATTCCATGTCACTTAGCATTGTGACCTCAGAATCAGCACAGGCATCATTAGATCTCTCAAGCCATAGAAATCTCCAAAGCAGAAACCCATACATCACCTTCTCCATATCATCAACAAATTTCAATAACTCCATCCCATTTTGGACCTCCAAGTCCTTCCCCCTAGAAAACAAAGCACACCAGCTTTTCAGTGAAGAAGCTTCACTTCATCTATTCTTTGACATCATTATTGGGGTCCTTAGTTATGGCTCCAACAAGAAATCGTCCTTTCGACTTCCCCCATTCCAAATTGATGAAGATTTTGCTGCTATCTTCAACTCAGCATTTCTCACGTTAACTTTCCTAGTCTGCATCTATGAAGCTCCTAGGGATCTCCGAGACAAGTGTATAAATACACTGACTCTGCAAGTAACCAGCTCCATTTTCAAAGAAGCAATAAAACTACTACTGAGAATCCTTGGATCCAACCTCGAAGAGCAATGGATGAGATCAGTGAATCTGGCCATCACCAACTGGATGACAGAACTCCACAGCTCAAATTGCTCTTCAACATCACGCTCACCATCATTTTCCTATGCTATCTCCGCAAGCAGGCTGTGGAAAGTGCAGTTATATTGCCCAATCATAGCCATGAGAGTTGAAGACCCAAGTAGCACGACCCACGATAACCGTCTGATACGCTCTTTGAACTACCAACAAGTTGAGGGTGTCTTCCAATTTGCTTACAAAGTTAGCTTCCGACAGAACTGGATTGATGTGGTTGTGAATGTTGACAACATAAGGTCAGTATAGTATTTCACTTGTTCCACTAAATTTGAAGAGTTGAGTAGCCTAAATGATTCTCCTATCCTTGCAACAGGTGTGACGTGAGCTCATTGATTTCTGAAACTCTAATGAACAAACAAGGATATGGGTCTGAGGAGAAACACTTCCCTTCTCGTGTATATCTACAGCTCACTCCAACCCTACAAACTGATGTATTGTCAGTTTCAGTAGGCAAATCTTCTGATAATCCTACCCATGAACTCGGCCTGGAGAAGGGGCTAGAAAGCTCATTTGATCCACCAAGCTCCTTGGGATTAAAAGTCTCGGCCACAGAAACTGTAACTATGTCAATGAAGCCATGGAAATTTGAACAATCTGTCCACGGAAATAGTGCTATTTTGAATTGGTCCTTACATGATGGGGTGAATGGGAGAGAAGTGTTCTCTTCCAAGCCTTTAAATGTGCTATCTTTCAGCCAAGATCATGGTTTAGGAACAGGTATTCAACCGTTTATAGGCCTTTCACAAAACAAGGAGGTGTCGTGTTTGCAGGAGATGAGTATGGGGACAGTGTTTCATGGAAGGTGTGTGGAGAAGCTGCAGGGAAGACGATGGAGTGGGAAATCAGATGCTGGATTTGGTTAACCTATTGGCCTAACAAGCAGATCAAATTTTACAGTGAAACTAGGAGGTTAGAGTTTAAGGAGTTCGTTCACATTCCTCTTACCAGATAGCACAAGGTAAGTCTTTCAGAAACATGTCCTGAGGTAAAATTGTCGAAGGTGTGAAATTCACTGATATCGTTTGGATATCTGCAACAGAGACGTGGATGGTACAAGTGATAAGATTATGACCGAAGGCACCACTATGTGACAGGTAGACCAAAATGAATATTGATCAAAGTTGTCAAATTGATGGAGGTTAACAAATGTAGCCAAGGAAATAAATCTATGTTTAGGTATACATTTGAACTTTTATAGTAACCATATTGTGAAATTAAAATCCTAGAATAGTTTGTCCTTTCAAGTGTGCTTAATGTGGCATAGTGCAGTGGAAGATATACAAAATTACTGTGGGCTGCTAGGACCATACTCCCGATAGATCATAACAACAACAAAATTAAAAAAAGAAAGGCTTCATCCCAAATTTCTGGGGTTGGATGTTTGAATCCTCTTCTAGGTCTTCTTCCATTCGGCTCTGTAAGGTCCACTTTTAACGCTAACAAAATCATATCTTTCTTTAACACTTTGAACCATGTTCGTCTAGGCCTACCTCTAATCTTAGCGGCTCCATTAACTACCGTATTATTATCCTCCTTATGGGAGCACCTATAGGTTTGTGTTGCACATGTCCAAACCACCTAAGTCAATTTTTTCTATCTTGTCCTCAATTGTTGCCATCTCTAACTTCTCATGGATACAATCATTTATTATCCTATCATTTAATGTATTGCTACTCGTCCATCTCAGCAGTCTCATTTCGGCTACACTATGTTTTTGGAAAATGTTGTTTTTTAGTTGTCCGATACTCTGATCCATAAAGCATTATCGGACTTATAGCAATTTTAGAGAATTTCTTTTCAACTCTATAGGTATCTTTCAAATTTTTTCAAGAAATAAGAAAGTAAAAGTATGTCTAATCTAAGTATGGATTTATGCACGATATAAATAACAGTAGTAATAAAAACGCAGGTTTATTTTCTTAGTAGTATATACTAGATAACTACTTGAAAGTTTCATATGAACAACTTATAAAATGATGCACAACAGTAAAAACCAATTGTAACCTATATTGGACGAATACAACGACAAAAACAAGATAGTGATTTTAGCATGTCCTAGTGATTTTTTTCGGAGTATTTGTGTCCTGCTCGTGATTCCAAAATTGTACAAGAAAACCTTTATCCAAATTTTTTGAGTCGGCAGTTTGAATCATTTCTTCTATTCAGTTATGTTAGGGATTCATGACAATTGTAATACTCACAAAAGCCATATACTTCTTTAAAACTGCAGTCCATGTTCGTCTAGGTCTACCTTTAGTCATAGCGATCTTTCGCTCCTCCTTATTGGAACATCTATTGGTCTATGTTGCACGTCTAAACCACTTAAGGCAATTTTTTCCCTTCCTTAATTGGTCACACCCAAAACTTCTTACGAATAGCACTCGTTTCTTATCCTATTTTTATTGTATTTCTATTGTCACTCATCCTCTTATACTATCTTTTAGGATTTTTTTGACTTTCATCACTCATCCACCTTAGCATTTTGCTATCGTCACTCGTCCATCTTAGCATTCTCATGATTCCTAGATTGTAAAACATGGAAAAAAAATACACATATAGAAGTACATTTCGCAAGAAACAAAAGAAGCTCGAAGCTTCATATAATCCAAAATATATAACCCTCGGAAAACCTAACACCTCCTAATATAAGTTGCTAGCTCTTTGTATTCGTACCTATACATATTGCCACTAATTATGTCGTTAGGATCTGATACTCTCTAAAACAGATCACGCCCGTGCCATCATCTAGGACACGTATCCGACACGACATAGGCACCGCAAAATACACTAGGACACACCGATATCACTCCCATGTACATGTTGGTATCATTATTATGTCTTGTGGTATACGTGTCCGTACCCATATCAAAAGCATCGCCATCTTCGCATAAGGGTCTGCTTGGCAATTGTAGGGGTAGCGGTTATGAGGGTTTTTAAAGTACCGGTTATGAGCGGTTATGAGGGGTCCGGTTTTGAATGTTTTTAAGTAGCGGCTTTTAAACCAGTCCAATCCATGCTTGGTAATTCACTAACGAGCGGTTCTGAAAGTTTTTTACACGAATAAATTAAATAGGGAAGGGTATCAATAGTTATAATTATATATATTTTTGTGAGATATAAATGGAATAAAAAATAGAGCCACTCAAAACTCACCGATTTTTGGTGTTTATAAAGCCACCCAAAAATACATTACACCGGTTTTGGGGGATTTTTGAACCAACCAAAACCGGTGCCTCAAAAAAATTAACAAGCAGGGGTTTTCATAAACGATCGGTTCAAAATACCCCAAAACACCGTTACCAAGCAAACCCTAAGGGTCTGCTTGGCAATTATCGGGTAGCGGTGTAAGGTATTTTTAGAGTACCGGTTATGAGCGGTTACGAGGGGTCCGGTTTTGGATGGTTTTTAAGTAACGGCTTTTAAACCAGTTCAATCCATGCTTGGTAATTCACTAACGAGCGGTTCTGAAAGTTTTTTACACGAATAAATTAAATAGAGAAGGGTATTGGTAGTTATAATTATATCTATTTTTGTGAGGATATAAATGGAATAAAAAAAATAAAGCCGTTCAAAACCCGCCGATTTGGGGTGTTTACAAAGCCACCCAAAAACATTACACCGGTTTTGGGGGGTTTTTGAGCCGACGAAAACCAGTGCCTCAAAAAAATTAACAAGTATGGATTTTCATAAACGGTCGGTTCAAAAACACCCCAAAACCGGTGAAAACACCATTACCAAGCAGACCCTAAGGCTTATCGGCTTGAGCGGAATCGAAGTGAAATGTGACATTGGCATAGGAAATTTCAATGGGAAATTTTGACGAAAAAAAATGACGGAATCAAGAAAATTGAGAGAGACTGACGGCTTCCGGTTTGCCGATGAGGCTGGCAACGGTCTTGGTGACGTCGGAGAGGAT
>JANAVB010031019.1:4838737-5016116 GCA_029216955.1 Iris pallida | reverse complement strand
TACTTGTCGACAAGGGGTGGTTCTTCGAGCGGCAACCCGGGCCACGGGACCGACTCGGCCTAGGAAGAACCGACTTATAGCCGAGCTGGGTATGAAGCAACCGGTATGTCGGGGACTTGCAGCGAGGATCGCAACCGGCGGTGAGGGTCCCGAGTACCAGGCTATGTCCAAAATGGTGGTTAGGCCAGTGACCTTTCATATAGATGTGTCGGCACGGGCGGCAATCCGCGTAGGTGCCTTTGGATTGAGGTGAATAGATGAGTTAAAAAGACACAATGTCTGAGCCTAAGATTTGGTACGGCGAAGGCGACGTGCTTCGGCACGAGATGTGGCGTCGATGTTAAGTTGCGAGTTAAGTCAAAAAGGGCCGTAGGGCATGTTGTTGTGAAGTTACGTTGAGTTATGAGGCACGGCCGCGTTGTCACAACACAAGTATAGGCGAGACTAAGCAAGGAGGCACTGCCTCGGATATATTGAAGCACGGATCGAGTTATGGCACGACCGAGTCGAGTCCCAGAGTTTGGCACGAAAGATAAGTATAAAGTCGGTGCGTCGACAATGCAAGCACGAGAAAGGTTAGAGGCAAGGAAATGGAGTCCTTCGTGTAGTTGCGTCTCTGATTTTGGCCATAAGGCAAACAAAGACCTGATGGTTAACGTTGTTGGCACGAGAAGGGTCTAGCGACAAAGTATGAGTTAACGTTGACATTGTAAGCACGGGATGGTTCCGATACACAAGTTGCGCTAAGGCGCCGGTCCTAAAACTGAACCTAAGGCAAGACTAGAAAGACAATCGAAAGGGATTTAAGCTGCACAAAGTAAATGAACGTGTAGGTTTTGTATGGGTGGGCGCGAGAAGCTCACTCCCCAGTACAGTGGTACTGACACCCACACAGTGTTCATGTGCAGGCACAGGTAGAAGCTCGTGGTGCGGAGCTCGCTTGGATGCGTCGAGGCACGGAGTTCCTTGGCGATTCGAAGCTTGCGGCCGCGATGATTGAAGACTTATACAGGACATAATGTATGGACATCGCCTTCCGAAGCTTCCGCTGGATTCAAGCATTTGTATCGGAGATGAGAGAGAGAGAGTGACTTATAAAATGAGAGAAAAGTGAGACTTGAGAGACTTGTAATTGGCCTTGCGCCCACAATGTAATCCTTGAATTCAATCAATAAAAGAGCTTTCTTTGAAATATTGTGTCATGTGTTCTTAAATTCCGCTGCAATATTCAATGTCTCTGCACGGGACTTCTGTGCGACGACCCGTCGCAGCCGCTGAAATCGGCCGTTATGGAACCCGCCTTGCACGAGCGCAATCTAGGCTCGTGCGGCATCACGCCTTAGCGAGGACGATCGCTCCTACGGGAGCGGGGCGTGACATAGTGGTATCAGAGCACGGCTTACGTCCTTGGACCGTCGATTGAATTCTTTAACTTCGATGTTTCAGTAAAACTCTGTTGCTTCCGCAAGTTGTCATCGTTGGTGCGCTCTCTCTCAAAATGTCCCTCGACATGTCCATACAATAAGTCTAAATATTTCGAAAGCTCGTACAAGCGTTCAATCTAACGCATCGGTAGGCCGTTGCCAAATGCGTCGATAGGGCCTTTGTGCCGAACATTGCAAACTTGACTCGATAGAAAATATGTGCTAATGTTAGCAAAGTCGCACGTGTGCCGAATAATCCTATGTTGACCTTAGCAAGTCGCGTGCATGCCTAATTAGTCCAACGTTGACCCTAGCAATTGAGCGTGCAAACTCGGAATGTAGTCCGCACAGGATGGCTATGCACACGGCTTTTGGCTAAGTTGTGTTTCGCGTCGCGCACCTTGACCCTTGGTGCAAACGAGTCGCGAGCGATATTAAGTATCGTTCGGTCGGGAACGGAGATGCACTTAGAGTGTCTATCGATAGGAACGCTATCGGCCTAACGCTTAGGCGTACACAGAAGATTGATTTGGATTTTCGAAGAAATAGTGTGAACGACTTAGTGCGTCGATGCGACGCGAGAGACTACGCTAGCGATTCGTCGAACGAATCTGAAGGATGTCTTAGCAAATGATGCGAATGTGATGAGGACTAGATCGTATGGCTTGAATCCGAGTGGTGTATGTGATAGGTTCGGAGAAGAATAAGAATGAGTGTCGACGACTAGTCGAGTGGCTCGAATCCGAGTGGTGTATGGTTTGTCTTAGAAATTGTTCGAGTGAATATTGAGGATTACGAGTATGTCGGCGAGGCGATGCGATCGCGCAAAGCCTTAGAACGCGTCACGCTTAGTTGGGGCGTGACATAGTGGTTCGAATGTCCCGAACGAGCATCTCGTTCGGAAACTTGTGAATGTGCAACGTGAGTTAGAAAACATTTCGGAATGATGGATGAAAATGAATGGTCTTGATCGAGGAAACATAGAGGATCGCGCGTACGATTTTGGATTGATGCAACTGAAATGTGACTTGAGTTTTGAACGACAATCTTGAAACGAGCTTGAGGAATAGTGATCGAACTTGATCTTGAATATAGAGGAATGGTGGTATATCCAGTTCGGACAATAGCATCAAGTCGTACGACTCGAAATTAGTTGCGAAGGAAGATCGTCAGGTTACGCATGTCATCGATGGTATTGAGGCGTATCAAAGATCGATATGCGATAACTCGGGGGTACTCTGACTCGGCAAATGACGATCGTGCAAATGTCATTGTTTCGATGGATGCTATAATCGGGATATTAAAATGTGTCGAGGAAAGAATAGGCTTGGCTCGAGGATTTTCTAAGTGGAACGAATGACGATCGAACGATCGAACTTGGCTTGGATGAAAACTGGAATGTTTGGATTTGCTTCGTCGACAACCACAAGTTGATGTTCTTGTCTTATGCGAGTGCTACTCCAGCCTCGCACATGCGTCACGCCGATTAGGGCGATCACTCTGCGTGAGCGCTGGTATAGTGATTCATACAGCGGGAGTGGTCGAACTTGCACGGTGCGACAATTTGTGCTTCGATTTGTGGTTTGACGCGAAGGTGACTCGAGAATGGATTTGTGTGCTTGAAGAGTCGAACTTGAGGATTGAGTAGGTCCAATCCGCGTATCGAGAATGAATGAGTCTAAACTCAAACAAGAGTTACGCTCCGATGAGAACGATTATTCTGCGGGAGCGTTGCATGGTGATTCATGAACCACACGGATTATCGGACTCGCGTGAGATCGGGGTGCAACGTATTGTCGAGCAAGATGACCTCGTGATCGAATACACGAATTGGTTAGAATTGGTGAATTGAAGGGATTTGAATATACGCAACGCGTGCCGTAATGCGAATTAGGTAATCGTGCTTGATGTTTAGAAATCTGAGTGACGCGAGCTTGGGTAGAAGACCCCGTATGATCGACTTTGGTTTGACCCTAGGATTGGGGTCAGTGTTGGCATTATTGTTGGGGAACTATGATTCCAATCCTGACATTGACTTAGCCTCGTAAAGATTAGCCTAGCGATTAGGCGAGACGCCCTGTTTCAAGTGTTAGCAATCGGAATGATTGATCTGAGGATTGGCATGGATGGATGGCATGGATCACGAATATAGGAAACCCTGCTCACGAGACTCGGCTGACATGCATATATTTCAGGGACGCCTGGGTATGTGCACGATGCGACTCGAGTGAGAATGACAAATTTTTCTATCATGCGGCTTGGCTGAATGCATGTATTTTAGGGACGCTTGGAATGCGTGCACGATCCAGCCAAGTGAGTGAGCGGCGAGTTCAAGCAAGGCTTGAAAGATGGGAGTGTGTCGAGATCTTGAAACCGTGTTGAAGTAAAGATTGATAATAGTGCGAGCGTGGCTCGGAATCGAATGAACGCGTAGGCAAAATGTGTACGATTTAGTCTTGGCCATAGAAATGGTAGGATGACTTGCCTTCAGGAAAGTCTCGAGGACGAGACTTGTTCTGAGTGGTGTATGATGTAGTGCCCCGTCCCGCAAAGTCAATCGGAGGAATCGAAACGCCGACGGCGTTCGGCCTTAGCCTTGCAACGGCTTGCTCGAAGACATCGCTCAGGTGGGGTAGTTTCGGTGAACTTCCTCATCTTTGCCTTCACATAATAAATCGTGTTTTCAACTTGCACAAGTTAGGCTTGATAATAAAAGCTACGCATCCACATAGCTAAGGGAATAATCCCGATGGTTTGAATCGAGTTAGAACATGGAAAACGTCCCACGGTCGGCTTAGAGTTGGTGCACGGCGTGCTTTGAAAATGACACTGGTCCTTTGTCCCGTGGCTTGGGAGAAGGAAAGTTGGTCTTCGGTGCGAAAGCTGAGAGTTAGCCTAAGTCATAGGCGTCGCCCGACAAATGCTTGCTAAAGCATGCTCGGTCCTGCCCCGCAAGGCTTGGCATAGCCTTTGCTCGTCCCTTGGGTTAAGTTGTAGGCTTGAGTGAGTTAGGCAAATGTTATGCCGGTCGACCTAAGTTATTCTACGTGCTGTCCCGCTCATTCTGCGGTTGTCAAGACAAGTAGTCCCACGATCCTAAGGCCCGTCATATGAAGTATGACTTGGGCGACAGCGTTGCGTCGAACACGAGTCGGTTTAGAGGTACGAGCCACGGTTGGTTCTGTGGAAAGTTAGCCACGGTCGGTCGATACTTATGGAGACACGTTATGTTCAAGTTAAGTTGGAAGGCTATGCAGTAGCCGTTCCCTGAGTTCAAAGAATGTTAAGTCTAAGCGATGGGTAGTCGCCGAGGCAACCCTGGTTTGGGGCTCTGCAAAAGAAAGTACGAAAAGTGGAAAGAGTAAAACAAAGGAACTGTGATAATAATGTGACCTTGCATTACGTTAAGTCTAGAAGTTAGCGTAGGCGCGTGGTCATGGACTACTTGTCGACAAGGGGTGGTTCTTCGAGCGGCAACCCGGGGCCACGGGACCGACTCGGCCTAGGAAGAACCGAATTATAGCCGAGCTGGGTATGAAGCAACCGGTATGTCGGGGACTTGCAGCGAGGATCGCAACCGGCGGTGCAAGGGTCCCGAGTACCAGGCTATGTCCAAAATGGCTGGTTAGGCCAGTGACCTTTCATATAGATGTGTCGGCACGGGCGGCAATCCGCGTAGGTGCCTTTGGATTGAGTTGAATATGTATGAGTTAAAAGACACAATGTCTGAGCCTAAGATTTGGCTACGGCGAAGGCGACGTGCTTCGGCACGAGATGTGGCGTCGACTGTTAAGTTGCGAGTTAAGTCAAAAAGGGCCGTAGGGCATGTTGTGTGAAGTTACGTTGAGTTATGAGGCACGGCCGCGTTGTCACAACACAAGTATAGGCGAGACTAAGCAAGGAGGCACTGCCTCGGATATATTGAAGCACGGATCGAGTTATGGCACGACCGAGTCGTTACGTCCCAGAGTTTGGCACGAAAGATAAGTATAAGTCGGTGCGTCGACAATGCAAGCACGAGAAAGGTCTAGAGGCAAGGAAATGGAGTCCTTCGTGTAGTTGCGTCTCTGATTTTGGCCGTAAGGCAAACACGACCTGATAGGTTAACGTTGTTGGCACGAGAAGTGGTCTAGCGACAAAGTATGAGTTAACGTTGACATTGTAAGCACGGGATGGTTCCGATACACAAGTTGCGCTAAGGCGCCGGTCCTAAAACTGAACCTAAGGCAAGACTAGAAAGACAATCGAAAGGGATTTAAGCTGCACAAAGTAAATGAACGTGTAGGTTTGTATGGGTGGGCGAGAAGCTCACTCCACCAGTACAGTGGTACTGACACCCACACAGTGTTTCATGTGCAGGCACAGGTAGAAGCTCGTGGTGCGGAGCTCGCTTGGATGCGTCGAGGCACGGAGTTCCTTGGCGATTCGAAGCTTGCGGCCGCGATGATTGAAGACTTATACAGGACATAATGTATGGACATCGCCTTCCGAAGCTTCCGCTGGATTCAAGCATTTGTATCGAGAGATGAGAGAGAGCAGAGTGACTTGTAAAATGAGAGAAAAGTGAGACTTGAGAGACTTGTAATTGGCCTTGCGCCCACAATGTAATCCTTGAATTCAATATCAATAAAAGAGCTTTCTTTGAAATACTTGTGTTCATGTGTTCTTTAAATTCCGCTGCAATATATTCAATGTCTCTGCACGGGACTTCTGTGCGACGACCCCGTCGCAGCCGCTGAAATCGGCCGTTATGGAACCCGCCTTGCACGAGCGCAATCTAGGCTCGTGCGGCATCACGCCTTAGCGAGGACGATCGCTCCTACGGGAGCGGGGCGTGACAGGGTCCAACGGCGGATATCGTTTTGCCCAAATTACTATTTTGCTCCTGTGTCCATAATTTGACTTAAGGACAGGCAATTCTAGCTAATTTGACTATTCTGAGAACGTTAGTAATGTTTATTTCAGCATCTGGAGACTTCTGCATGTTGACTGATTGTGGCTCATTGAGTGGTATAATATTATTGGTTTCACCAGCTAAGGACCTCAGGCAAGTACACTTTCTGATTGCTTTTGATTCATAGTAGTCTTTTCATTTCATGCTTATACATATATCTTGCTGCTTGTTATCACGCTCGTCACACGGAGTAGTGGGAGGAAAAATATCTTAGTAGACATGTGGACTACCCAGAACTATCCCCTGTGTCTTTCGTGGAGAATAGCAGCTGCACACGACACGTGTAGGGTGCCTGATTTACCCTAGCCATTCACATGTCGAATTGGATATTTCACACCACATAGGTAGTTGTCTTTTATTTATTTATTTTTTTTTTTTCTCCACCGTGCCATGTCATCAGTACTTTCCAGTTTTCATATCTCATATGTTATTTTTATGTCTTGTTAATTCTATTATGTTTTCGCATTATCCTCGGTTTGTGTACTTGTTCCATTCCTGACTGGAAACCAACATTTTTCAGGTTTAGCCGCGATCACTCTTAGCACTGGAAAGACATGGGTATGCTGAGGCCGACCTAGATAGTGGAACTGGTTGTCATTTTCATTAATTGTGAGAATCTTGTATTTTCTTTAATTATAAATGTTGTAAATGTTGTAATAAATGTAGAAATATGAATGAGCGACAAATGTTATTCCTTGAGCATTTATTTCTTGCAGGCTTGACAGCGTTCTACCGCCGACTCTGCGGCGTAGGCTGGCTTGGACACGTCTCGTATCCGAAAAAGCGGGTACGGATCGTGACAGTATGCCAAAAGAGTACGCCAGGGGAGTACGCCAAAGGAGTACGCCAAGCCAGAGGAGTACGCCAAGGGAA
Organism: Iris pallida; assembly: GCA_029216955.1. Classification (NCBI taxonomy): domain Eukaryota; kingdom Viridiplantae; phylum Streptophyta; class Magnoliopsida; order Asparagales; family Iridaceae; genus Iris; species Iris pallida. Next base: position 5,008,865 of record JANAVB010031019.1, on the reverse strand, counting down.
GTATGCATAAAGGAAGTACGCGTAAAGGAAGTACGCGTAAAGGAGTACGCCAAGGGAAGTATGCATAAAGGAAGTACGCGTAAAGGAAGTACGTGTAAAGGAGGTACGCGTAAAGGAGTACGCCAAGGGAAGTATGCATAAAGGAATATGCCAAGGAAAGTACGCATAAAGGAAGTACGCGTAAAAGAAGTACGCGTAAAGGAGGTACGCGTAAAGGAGTAAAGTTTACGCGTGAAACTTGTTTTACGCCAAGGCAGGGTAGACTTTGTTTTAAGCGTAAAACAGTCTTGACTTGCATAATCCAGATTCACACTGACACGAATAAACGTGGGCATAGAGTTTGATACTACGCTGGCACGTATAAACGTGAGCGTAGAGTTTGATACACTGGCACGTATAAACGTGGGCGTAAGGAACCTCCAGAACTCCAAATTCCATGAAACCTTCAATCTAAGCCAAAAACGGGACTTCCATAGATCAAAATGGGGTATAACACAAATCTCAATAACCTGGAACGATCAAAACTTGAAAATAAGAAAGTTTGATAGATCAAAACCACCAAAAATCCGAGAATGGCAAATTTCTAGATCTACAAAAAATAAAACTTCAAAATGCAAAATGTCAAGTTCTAAACTATCTTAGAATCACGAGAGGAAGATAAATGAACCATAAAAATAGATTCTCATGTGGAAGCAAGGTGCACTTGCCTATGGGTTTTCTTAGGTTAGAGGAGAGGTTAATGGAGAAGAAGAAAAGTAAATGAGAATATGTGAAGAGAGAAAGTAGTTGGGCTTTAAATGGAGATGTTAGTAGGTAGGGGGTTGGGTTCATGATGAACCACCCTAAACCAAAACAAACCAACCCAAGCCGAACCCAAGTCAAAATAAACCAAAATAAACCAAGTCATGCAAGATTAAGCTAGACAAGTATGATTACGGGTCGAAATTCCATACACGTATACTGAAAATATAACGAAAAAAACGGAGGTGACAGGCTACTTGAGTCGGTTCATGAAGAACCCGACCACCGAACACCTTGCTGCTGTCAAGCGCATCCTCCGCTACGTCGTCGACACACGTCACTTTGGCTGTCGCTATGCAAAAAAGGTGGAGGAACCACGGCTGATCGGCTACAGTGACAGTGACAGTGACATGACAGGTGACATCGACACTCGCAAGAGCATATTGGCGTGCTATTCTTCCTCGACCGTAGCCTTATTAGCTGGCAATCTCAGAAGCAGAAGGTCATAGCATTGTCCTCCTGCGAGGCCGAGTACATTGGCACAACAACGGTAGCATGCCTAGGCATTTGGCTTACAAATCTCCTTGGTGACTTGAAGAACAAGGAGGCTGACAGCGTCGTGCTCAAGGTGGACAACAAGTCCGCCATCTCCCTCAGCAAGAACTCCATTTTCTATGATCGAAGCAAACATATTGATACAAGGTATCATTTCATTCGGGAGTGTGTCGCGAGAGGGAAGGTTGAGATTGAGTACATCAACACTGAAGGGCAACTGGCCGACATCCTCACTAAGGCGCTCAGATGAGTTAAGTTTATTGAGATAAGGGAGAAACTTGGCGTTGTAGAGGTGAGTGTCATTCAACAGGCTTAGGTGGGTGAATTGTTGGAATTAATCCTGTTGATCTTAGAAGTCCCTAGTCTTTTGCCTCCACTCTCATAGCTTTGTGGTGATGCTAGTTTTTAGGAGCCTTTAGGTCCTGCTATTGTGGATCACAACCATTGCATGTATGCTTATTTAGTGGCACTTCTAATAAACATTTAGATAGCAAGTTGCAAATACAATTCCAGAAGCTTTCTTTCCTCCCTCTTGCTTTGTGTGTGCTTCCTAGTCCATTTCCTAGGCCAACATATGCTGCTGAAGAAGCGCGATATTTTGGACTGTATGTCCATCAGTTTCTGACCAGTTGCAACCATGTACCGTTGAAGCTAAAACGTTTCTTCGAGAAATCCATGGAGAATTTTCCTCTGCTCCTTCTTCTTCCCATTTGGCAAATCCCTGTGGCCATTGTTTCTAGAATTCACATAGTGAACAAAACAAAGTTAGCAAACGTTAATTTAAATACCAGAGGATAAAAGAAATATATGAGTTATGGTACAAGGATCCTCAACACTTAGATATGGATTGTGCACATTCTTATATATTGGGTGGGCCAGATCGGACTTGGGCTTCGGGCCGGGTCTATCTTATGGGTCGATATACGTGGTCCGGCACGACCCAATATACATGGCTGATCCGGCCCGGGTCAATGATTAATCGGACCAGGCCGGCACATGGACCAATTTCTCGGGTCGAGCTCGTGATGGACTGGGCCAGCCTGGCCCAATTGACAGGTCTAGATGGATACATCATCCAAGTTTTGATGGGATAAAAATAGACTATTTATTATTAGAGTATGACTATAGTCTACAACGAAATAACTTAAAAGAACTGTATTAATTATTAGAGAGAATTTTGATAGTAAATTACATTATTAATTGCAAGAACATTAATTAGGATGGAACATACTTCGGAAACGTAGCTGTTAATAATAAACTACAATCATTATTATCCATTTATTACTTTATCTATCTTCATCCATCCTAGCTGCTTTTTAAAGCCAGCCGAGAACTTTCCCATCTTCCTCCGGCGGCACACTCCTCCCTCCGCTTCCGGATCCCAAGATCCGAACCATGATGGACTCGGAAATCCACTTTCCATTCGACCGGCACCCGGCCAAAGAAGAGCTCGAAACCCTAACCCTCTCCGACCCGCTCTCCGCCGTCCGATCCCCACTCGACGGCTCCGATCCCCTCCTCAACCCCCCCGACCCCCCTTCTTACGCCGACGTCGTCTACAACGGAACGATCACCACCGCCGCCACTTCCCCAACTTCCTCCACCACTTCCCTCACCACTTCCCCCACTTCCTCCTCCACTTCCCCCACTTCCTCCTCCTTCCCCCTACATGCGGATCTCCATCTCCGATCCCCAGAAGGAGCAGGAGCCCGCCGCCTCCCTCGTCCCTGGATCGAGCACCTTTGTCACCTACCTGATCACAACCGAGACCCGAGACCACGGCCGCTTCGCCGTCCGCCGGCGCTTCAGGGACGTCGTCACCCTCGCGGACCGGCTCGCCGAGGCCTACCGCGGCTACTTCATCCCTCCGCGGCCCGACAAGTCGCTGATCGAGAGCCAGGTCATGCAGAAGCAGGAGTTCGTCGAGCAGCGGCGGTCCGCTCTGGAGAAGTACCTCCTCCGGCTCGTGGCGCACCCGGCTATCGGACGCAGCGACGAATTGGCGGAGTTCCTCAAGGGGCAGGGGCAGGGGCAGGGGCAGGGGCAGGGGCGGCTTGCTCGCGAGGAGCGTGGATGTGGTGACGAGGGCGTTGGATGGGGCGGCGGCAGTGGCGGGGCCGGAGGAGGAGGGGAAGCCGGCGAAGGGGGGGAGAGACCTTTTGAGGATGTTCAGGGAGCTGAGGCAGTCCGTGGCGAACGACTGGGGAGGGGGGAGGCCGCCGGCGGTGGACGAGGACCGGGAATTCTTGGAGAGGAAGGAGAAGATGCAGGATCTGGAGCAGCAGCTCTCTACCGCTTCGCAGCAGGTGGGAACTGTGATGTTTTTACAATGATTTGTTCTTTTTACGGTTCATTAGTTGTTGAATTTAAGTTGGATGTTTATATATGGATTATAATTAATTTAGCTGTTCACAATAAAGGATGAGTAATTAGTTCATTCACTGAATGTCGGAGATGCTTTGGTCCGAGTTGAGATAAGTCACTCAAAACCCAACACTTTTTGTTCTGGAACTTGCATTTTGAATACTGGAACATTTCCATTAGAACACTAAGGGTCTGCTTGGATTGAGGGTGAAGATTGGATTAAGGGTGAAGAGAGTTGAGTGAGGGGGAGTTAAGTGAGGGTAAAAAAAACTTGTTTGATTTGAGGGTGGGGGTTAGTAGGGGGAGTCATGAAGGGTTTATGTGAGGGGAACTTTAACCTTATTTTATCCATTTTTTTCCCATCCCAAATTGGTGGGTGGGTGGGTGTTTTTTTGGGGGGGGGGGGGGGGGGGGGGTGTAAACAAGGGGAAGTGAGGGTTGTTTGAAAAGTCGTAAAATTTTCTTGCTTTGACAAGTTTTAATTAAAAACCCCATTAAATCTAATTTTATGCCACATTTAATAAGGATATTTTGATAACTATTGTATTTTTATTAATCATCCTCCCACTCAAAACCTCCAATCCGATTAAGAGTTATTAAACACACCCCACTTAACTCTTCTTCCAATTCAAACAAGGTTATATGTAATGACTCCCCTCCCCCCTCCCCTAACTTCCCTTCACTAACCCCACTTAACTCTGCTTATTTGCCCCCCTCAATCAAAGCAGACCCTAAATGTGTATTTAAGAAATTCCGAACCCATGCCAATCAAAATTACTCCTAGTATCAGGCATGGTTTAAAGTATCGGCGATACCGATACGGTTTGGCATGTCCCGATCCGATACCGACCGATACCCGATACTGACCGATACCGACATTGAGGGCCTCTTTTCCAGTCAATTCGACAAAGAAAATTAAACGAAAAACACAAAATCAGCAAGGGTTTAAAACATAATAAGGTTGTAAAAGCATGTAAAAGAAGAAAATCAATCTATTGTATGATCAATCGGTAAGAGTGACTAATATTTCATTTAATTTCAAAACTACTAAGTAATAACACTGAAAATACTTAAAATTATGCCTAAATGTATAAAATATATGTTTTAAATGTCAATAATTTATTAATAATTATTTGTTTTCCGATACAAAAAATCCGATACTCCGATCCGAAACTGCTGATACTACCAATATTGCCGATACTCATAGGAATAGTCCGATACCGATTCCGATACCGATACTATGAACCTTGTTGTTAACCTTGTACATACACGATAAGTTACGTACGATACGGTACAAAAGGTTTCCGATACTGATCATATAGGTGTTTGGATGGGGAAAAAAATGTGTTGATACATTTTGTATCGCCTGATACGAAATGATTGACCCAATATGATACACCAATACGATACAATTTTTTCTTTCAAACCTTTTACCTTTTTTTTTAATTTCTTTGTCGATTTATTGAGCTTTCTTCTCCTTTGTTTTTTTTTGTTTTTTTTCTTTTTCTTTTGGGTGTTTCATTGACCATTGTTTCTATTATGGACCTATTGGTGTTGAATGGATAAATTGATGGATGTTAAGAACTTATGATGGTTGTATAATCTGTATTGTTCTAGTTTCACTTTTAGTTGTTGACTTTATAATGATTGCACTTAGGTAGTTTGGATGTTTAATGAACTCTTTATTGTTGTTAATGGTTGAATCTATCCTTACATGTTATGTTAATTTTTCAATGTATTTCCTCTTGAAAACCATATAAATGTTATGACCGTACCTATATTTTGAAGAATGAAACCAAGAAGAGATTTTCTAAGGAAACTTTTGGAAAAGGAACTGGAGATTTAAAGGAATTAGCTAATTCCTTAGAGGAGAGTTAGACTTATTCTCAGATTGATTCCTCAAACAAAATGCCAGTTTGTGACAAGCTTGAATTAGAAGCAATTCCTGGTGTGCCAAAATGGTGTTTTACAGGACTAAATTGGAATTAGACTCTAATTGTTAGCTCATATATTGATTGGTTAGTAATAGTATATAGTGCAGATGTCCACATTTGTTCTTGTTAGCTCATATATTGATTCTCCCTTCGAGTTGACAAATATCCCATTGCATTTCCTGAAGTAAATACTTATCCTTTAATAAAGGAAAACAAACAAAATGTTTAGGGTTGTAATGTTACACTATCATTTCTAGTCCATGGGTTTAATTAGAATTATCAACTATTAAAAGACAAAGTCATTGTTTCTTCTTTAGCACTGCAGTGCATGCCAATTATGATTCGGATGTGTACTTCTATTGTTTTGGGTTGCATGTGTTCAGACTGAAATAGTGTATTCAACCAAAATATTGCTTAAGATCTGTCTTTGAAGAACATTTGACTTGTTTATTTTCTACTATGATACTTGTCTGACTGTATTTTCTAAGATATTGTTTCCCTGCAAACACGAGACTAATACAATAAATTGCATCCTGCTGCAAATGCAGCAGTTGCAGTCATGCAGTTGTTGATTGTGCTGATAGGTTTTTTTTTTGCCTTTTATTTCGAGGCAATCGAAGGTAGTGTCTTATAATGTATATGACATTGGAAGCTATGGGTAAGAATCTTGGTCAATAAGAAGACTTGAAAAGAATAAGTGTAGCTGAAATGAGACAACTATATTAAATGAGAGGCAATACAATAAAGGAGTGGCTGGGAAGTTATTTTCATTTGTAAAATCTTAGAAATAACATAAATTGTGGATAAAACAGTCTAATGTCATTCGAGATGGACTTGCACATGTCTGATAGACAGGTGCGGAGCCAAGATCTTCATGCAGACATTGCAGGAGGTTGAAAAGACATCAGACACAATTAGTTTTATATTTTAAAATAGATATTAAAAAATATACAATTTTTTTCAACAACCATTTTTTATTTCTCGCTTTCATGATCAAGCAAAAACCATTAAGCATGAAGAAAGACTTTTGGTAATTCATATCACTATTCCACCTTCACATATGCGATTTTAGTGATCTGTCACAAAAATATGTTAAGAAAATGGGATACATTGCTGCGAGCACTTGGAGAAAATCAGAATGAACGTTGCTTGATGCATGTGATAGTTGTTAATCAAGAAGGGATGGAGATGACTCTTTATCGAGTTGAATGGAGATAAATTATTCATTTTGCTGACTCTAAATATTTGATGGAAGGTTCTTTTGTTGTTGGTTTGTTGTAATTCGTCTTTGAAACTGACATGCACGCTAGATTGGATACAATTATTAAGACCCTCTGTAAGTTAGGTTATGTCCTTTCCTAAGGTGCATGTTGAAGAAAACCCATCTACTTGTAATTATTAAAAATCTATTAATATTTTGAAAAATGGTAAATCTTGTCGTGGATCACCATAGTACTTGGATATGGACAATTTCCAAATGTCCAACACGGCCAAATGTCCAACAGGGGACCGTTCCAAAATTGATATAGTGATATATATTCTACAAAATGTGTAAGCGAGTATGTGCATACATCATATTCTTATGAAAAAAACAAAAATGAACTGGTTTTTCTTTTGATAAAATTGAATTAGAGCTTGTCATAATGAAGAGTGGACATCTTTCAAATGAGATTGTCAACAATTAAACCTATAGATGATATCTCTTTGTATGATGACTTAGATGAGTCCTTGCATTCCCTGAAGTGCCTCCAAAGTGTTAAGTCCCCTCAAAGTAACCAGGTCTCTGATACTTCAAAACTTGAAGTTTGATGTGTCTGGTAACTTTCGAGTCACATGTAACAAATAACAAGGCTATGGGGTGGGTTTTCTCGTTTAGACTAGGATATAATAAGAAAGTAAAAGGAGGTAGGAAGTTGGAAGGGAATGATTATTCTGTTTCAAATGCTCATCTGGTCGCTGTCAATGGAAAACACAAGAGGAATTGATGGTATATAAGTGTCTTCGAGGAGTCACTGGATTTTGAGGTATAAAGAATTTGCTGAAATGCTAGGAACCAACAACATTGAGTTTTGGGTTGGGGGTGAGTAGGTGGATTAAGGACTAGTTTGGTTCCCATTTGAAATGGACTTCCATTTTAAATGGCAAAACCACATGGTCCTCCTGTGAGCATTTGTAGTTTTTGGCCAATTTTGTATGGTGAAACAGCATGCACTAGGGACAAAACAAACTTTGTTTGCCAATTTGCTTGCTATACCAGTGGAAATGATACTATCGTGGGAACCAAACTAGCCCCAAGTTTTTGTACAAATTGAACCAACTCCCTCACCCTCTCCTAGAGGTCATGCCAAAAGAAAGTGCCAATTTGATGCATCAAGACAGGCTATGGAACATGTTGTTTTGCAACCAAAATGGGTCCTTTGTTGGCTGTCCTTTTGGTTGCAATTGGCTTTTGCAGACAACGAACGGATATAATGTCCTTGCTACCTTGAGTTGTTTCTCCTGCTTTTGTAGTGAAACAAATAGACCCCACAAGCACCGGTCCAGAAGTAATGGATGTAGTTTCTTTATAATAATTATAAGAGAAGAATAAGAAGAGAGAAGTGGATCATTTTATTAGATAAATGAGTACATTGTTTATAGTCTTTTGGGGCTAACTAAAGTTACAAGGCTAAAGTTACGATAGAGATATCATGATGGTAAGAATGTATATAAACAACCTAACCATTATGTAACAACCTAGTCATTGAGCATATTTTTCATGCTTGCCCAGCTTGGTACCAATAAAATTCATTCTAAATTTTCAAGAGGTTGTGTAAAGAGATCTGTTAGCTGGTTGTTTGACGTAACAAACTTGGTTTCAATGAAATGTTCTTCAACAACCTTTTGTTGAACAAATGACAATCTACTTCGATGTGCTTCGCATAGTTTGCAGTATCGGCCGATACCAATCCGATACGGCCGATATCGATACGGTTTGGCATGTCTTGATCCGATACTAACCGATACCGACATTGGGGGTCTCTTTTCCGGTTAATTTCGCAAAGAAAATTGAACGAAAAAGACCGATCATCAAGGGTGTAAATGCATAGTAAGGTTGTAAAAACATGTAAAGCAAAAAAAAAACTTATCTATTACATGTAAACCAATCAACAATGATTACTACTATTTCATTCAATTTCAAAATTACTAAGAAACAACACTAGAAATACTTAAAATTATGCCTAAATGTATGGAATATATTTTATAAAATGTTAATAATTTATTAATAATTATTTGATTTCCGATACCAAAAAATTCGATACTCCGATCCGAAACTGCCGATCCTGCCGATACCTCCGATCCTTATATATAGGAATGGCCCGATACCGATTCCGATACCGATACTATGAACCTTGGTATCAGGTATGATGGAAATTGTAGACCTTAAAGACGTTATCAGAACTTCACAGTATAATTTAAAGAAATTATTAAAGATCTCTTAGACGAAGGTGTGGGGAAAACATTTACATAGGCATCTACACGTTATATGAAAAATACAACATTCAATTTAGATCGTCGTTAATTGATTGCATTCAACTTTCGGAGTGAACTCTAATTTGAGTGCCATTTCAAACCAAAGCTTTGAAATCTTCCTATTTCTTACCAACACGCAATATGGAAGAAGTTGTAATTTGTAGGGGAAAATTTTATTCTTCTAAAGTTCCTATTTGTATAGAAGAGGAAGAAGGGATATACAAAAACAATTATGCTAGGGAAACAAATTATTATATGCAGGGGCCTACCCATTCTTCCGTGTCGTTACTTATTAAATATTTACACGGATTCTACGCCCCCCTCTACGGACTATATGGTTCCACCAGTGTGTAGGAAGTTGATTTATTGGAAATGAAACTCGTAATGAACACAAGGTTCAAAGTTATGAATGTTTAACATGGACACCTTCGGGCCAAGAGTGGGAGAAATGGGAGATTTGAATCTTGCATTCATATATGGAGTTTTAGCTTGTCGACATGGAAATTTGTAGTTTTGGCTTTGATGCTTATGTTGCTGGTCTTTATCGGTCTTCTCTGTGATCAGTAATGAGGAGATGTAGGAATTACAGTCTCTGTGATCAGTCTAGTTTTAGGCCTAGGAAGCACAGACGCTCCAAAATGTTAGAGAGGAATTCTCAACCGGTGTGCCACTGCCTTCTGTAGAGAAAAGAATACCACCAAAGGTCACGACTGCAAGATACACATAGTGATTCGATCTCATCTCTCCCACGTGTGGTTTATCTTAACAACTATCAATTAAGTTTCTCTACTTTATTAAGCTGATTATGCAAATTTTGTGAATTTGTTCACATAAGCACCGTGATTGGGGGGGCATTTATTGCTTCCCAAGGTATTCAGTTCACCACACATGCATGTCAGTACTCAACTGCAGAAAACTAGTCAGTTAGCAAATTCATGCGGATACGTATGGACACAACGCGAACACTCTAAAATACAGTAGGACACACCAAAATAGATGTTGTATCCATGTTGGTCGCTATGTCGTGTCATATCGTGCAACATAGTATTCGGCTGAATTAGAATTCTATATCAGATATGTAAGTTCTGCAAAAGAGATTAACAGTATATGATTTAAACACCAAGTTGATTAACTAAGCAATTCTTAGAAGTATCTTAATTATCTTGCATTAATATAAGCTCACTGTTTCAGCCTTACCGTGACAAAATCAGGATTTGTTCGCATACTATTTCCTACTTTAAGATCCCTTAACAGAAAGGAAGATGCATGAATCTTAAGCTGCATCTCAAGTCTCAAGAAGACTCCGAATGCTTCTACTTGTGCTTCTATATCATCTGCAGAGAGTCAAAAGCCTCTCTATTTGCCTGTGTCCATATTACGGTGTGCAAGCATATCAAAACCATGATTACAAACCATGATTTCCTGGAACTTGGAATTGGAAAGGAATCTGAACATGGTACACTAGTAAAACTCCAAAACTGCATATCAAACGGGAATGCATAGATGGAAAAAGAATTTAAATCATTAATTCAGGAACGCAACTCGCCGTGTAGGTAGCGGATTCTTGTAAAGTTGATCAAAACACAGCACTCATGATCCATAATGCAAATCTCGTCAAATCCAAATTACGGTCTTTTAGGAGTTCAACTGAATGGTGTATGAACTTGCCTAATCATATTGCCACTTGCTTCGACAGATGTAATAGTGGTACTTGCCTTTTTGTATTATGATGTATTCAGAATCTCAGATACTCCATACTTCAGTTGTGCAAATACTTTGGCACATTTAGTTATAAATTTGTCATTGCAAATACTCGGAACCCAGTAGTAACACATGGGAATATGTTGTAATCGTATATAGACAAAAAGAAAGCTTTTATTCACCTTGAAATATGTTGGCGGCTTGTTTCAATGCCTTCAAATTGGGAAGTTTCATGTAACCTAGCATGTATGATGAAACCATTCAAGCATAATATCAATACATCAGATAATCCTATATTCATGTTTCATCGCGTTTCAAAATTTTAGTAGTGATGCCAAACGTGGAAACACACTTTGAATGGGGCTCTGAAAGGTTAAAGAAGTTGTTTGCTTGAATAGTTTGTTTAGAAATTTACTATGTTCAAGTAGAGCCAAAAATGTACAATCTATTAGCAAATTTCTCATAATATTGGTAATTAATTATAGAGTTGGAATAATTGGATGCTTTATTACATATATAAAGGAGATGATTAGCCTCCTTCTTATTCTCTACCCAATGTGAGACTAAACCCAATAGGCTTCTCAACACTCCCCCTCAAGATGGGCGATAGATATTAATCATCATCTTGTTACATAGTTTAGAAAGACTCAAGGAGCTAAGACCCTTAGTAAGACCATCTGCAACTTGTTCTTCTGAGCGAACATAATCAAGCTTCAATGTTCCGTTCTCTATCTTCTCTTTGGAAGAATCGATCGATCTCGATATGATTCGTTCTGTCATGCTGAACTTGATTGTTAGCTATACCCAATGCAGCTTGACTATCACTCATAAGACGTAATGGTGCTCCTCGATCCAACTGCAACTTTGTCAGGAGAACTTTTACCTACAACAATCATGACACACCCAGAGCTATTGCTCTATACTCTGCTTCAGCTGTCGATTGTGCTACCACATGATTTTTTGCTTCTCCAGGAGACTAGGTTACCCTCTACAAAGACATAGTACCCTGAGGTGGACCTTTTGCCATCCATGCTGCTTGTCCAATCTGCATCGCAGTATCCCTCAACACCTAGGTGTCCATTGTTCTTAAACTATAACCCTCTTCCAGGAGCCCCCTTCAGATATCTCAGAATATGAAAAACTGCATCCATGTGGCCCTTTCTTGGATCATGCATGTAGCGGCTTACTACACTCACAGCGAATGAGATATCAGGACGAGTGTGGCATAGATAAATCAGGCCTACTAGTCTCTATCTCTCACGATCAACGGTCTTCTGCCTCTGCACCCAACATATTTCTTAGGTCAATCGGAGTGACTGTTGATCGACACCCCAACATGCTTGTCTCTGTGAACAAGTCTAATACATACTTTCTCTGAGGGAGGACGATCTCTATCTCTTCCTTGAGCCACTTCGATCCCAAAAAAAACCTCATCATTCCTAGTCATTCGCTTCAAATTTCTTGGCAAGTTTTGACTTCAGCTGGCAATCTCCTCCTTCTCGTCACCTATGATCACTATATCATCTACATGTGTTACAAGTATTGTGACATGGCGTCACGTATGCCGGAAGAAGACCGTATGAACTGTATTAGTCTATCTGTATTCCATGCCTGTGACAACCATCCTGAATCTCTCAAACCAGGCTCGAGGAGATTGCTTGAGTCCATACAATGATTTCTTCAGCTTGCGCATCTTTTTCGTCGACTGCGCAGTGCAAAACCCCAGAGGAGTCTCTATGTATACTTCTATTGTAGATCCCTATGAAGAAAAACATTCTTCACATCCAATTGATGCAGCTGCCATCCACGATTTGCTGTAGGGGGAGACCAGGGTTCTCACAGTGCTCATCTTTGCTACCGGAATAAATGTCTCATCATAGTCGGTACCATAGGACTGAGTGAATCTCTTTGCAACCAATTTTGTCTTGTACCACACCTTCCCTTATGGAGTCTCCTTTACCGTGAAGACCCATTTGCATCCAACTGTTTTCTTTTCTTTAGGCAATGGAACAAGTTCCTATGTACTATTTCTTTCGAGTGCCCCAAGTTCCTCCAAATTGCAACTTTCGATCTCAGATCTTCCTTTGCTTCCTGTCAATACTTAGGCAAAGAGGTGGTGTCTAACGATGCAATAAATGCTCCATAAGTGAGGGATAGATTAGAATATGATAAGAAATTAGCAATGTCATGGTCATAACCATAACGATTATGGGATCTTCCTGTATTGTTGTGAGAAGACCTCATCAAGGGAATATGAGATAGAGAAGAGGGGACCATATCATCCGAATTTGAGGGATCCGCATCCGAATCAGAGGGATCCGGTGCGGGTGCTTCTTCAGGAGTTGGGACAGGGTTAGGTGAGGGACGTGGCACAGTAGGGACATTAGGCACAATATTGGGCTTCTGCTCTCCTGTAGACCTGAAACTCTTCTTGAGCTGTAGATTGTTCTAATGATTGTTCCTTTCCATGCGCTGGTTCCTCTCCCTATGCTAGATCGTCACTTTCTTCCTCCTGATTGTGTGTATCCTTATCGTTTTCGCTTTTCTCCTCTCACTATCTCTCCTTTGTTTCCTTGGACCATCTTTCCCAATTGGACATAGAACTGATCCGACAATCACGCTCGGGCTCATCCCCCTCACTCCTAACACCTCCTAAGTTAGGCGTGTCATCAAATGCGGAGTCTTCACCTGAACCATTGTGGTATTACGGGTCCATTCTCTGAATGTAACATCCATATTCACGAAGAGCCTTTGCTCTACAGGACTCAAGCAAGAATATCCCTTCTAGTCCCTGAGTAGTCGACAAAGACACACTTCACTGCTCGAGGGTCCAACTTTTCCACACCAGGCCTATTGTCATTCACAAAGCATACACACCCAAACACCTTTGGAGGAACAATATATTTGTTCTCATCTGTAAGCATCTCGAACGGTGTTCCATCCTAACATGAGAGGGCATTCTGTTGATGAGATATGCAGTTGTCAACACGGCATGCCCCTAGAAGTATTTAGGGACATTCATAGCAAGCATCATCGACCGAGCCACTTCCAACATGTGCATGTTCTTCCGCTCTGCACCATTCTGTGCTGGTGTGTAGGCGCATGAAGTCTAATGATGTATCCCATGTGCTGACAAGTACTCTTCAAGAGCCTTGTTGGTGTATTCTGTCCCATTGTTAGACCTCAACATCTTCGCATTAGCATTGTACTACGTTGTGACCCTGTGATGAAAATCTTGAAAACATGCAACACATCACTATTACTCTGCATTAGGTACACCCAGGTGACACGGGTGTAGCAATCAATAAAGGTGACAAACCACTTAAAACCATTAGCAGTAGTGTGGGACAAGGTTTTCACACATCAGAGTGTATCATGTCAAAAGGGAACACTTCTATTTCCAGAACTCACATATGAGCTTCTGGTATGTTTTCCTAGTTCACAAGCATCACCAACTTTTTTGTTTATCAGCCTTCTAATACATAGAAGGAAACATCCGACTCAGTAGACTAAATGAAGAGTGTCCCATACCCTGATGTTGGAGCAACAATTCAGATTCCACAGTTCTCTGCGGCTCTTCCGGTTGTGCCTCATCCACCAGTGACGTCAGTGCTACATTCAGTCCATCCCTATCCAAGTACCATAGCCTTTATGCCAAGTGTCAGTCCCCAATCGTCTTACTGTTCCCTTCTCCTGAAAAATTATCTTAGCAATGTCAAACAAAACAACACAATTAAGTTGAAGAAAGATACTATTAAACAATAGATTAACAGAAAAAGATAGAACACGCAAGACATCAGTTAAAGTTATGGAAGTGGTGCATTTAACCATGCCTACACCCATTATGGGCCGAGAGTACCATCAGCAGTCTGAATACTTTCAGGTGTTGTCAGGTGATTATTGTCACGTCCCGATCCCGCAGAGTCCTTTCGTCCTCGCTTCGGACTCTTTGGAACCGATCGTCCTTGCTAAGGCGTGATGTCGTGCAAGCCTAAGTTGCGCTTGCACAAGGCCAAGACCTGAAGCAAGACAAGATAGACAACGTTGACAATACGCAGCAGAACTTATCTCAGATAATTGAAGCAGCAGCGAACATTTTCAGAATACAAGCATGGAACACAATGGTAACAAGAAACAATTCTCTTTATTGATTTCATTTGAACATATTACAAGCTTTCGATTCTCTCTGATACAATGATACATTCTCTCAGAACATTACAGATTACAATGATCACGTTCCCATACATTACATCCCTTTATATACAAAACCAACTCTTGCTACAGATGTCTCTTCTGATTTCTGGCTCCTGAGGATGAGGCTCGGGCTCTTCGCTTCGGACTATCCTTCTCGATGCATAGTGCACCTGCATGCAGATGATGGGGGTCAGTATATCAGCATACTGGTGATTGTGAACAAAGAGCTACATTTGTTTGAAACGATCATGCTCATTTAGTGAGAAAACGTTTCTTGTGATGTGATCTTGCTATTTTTACCTATGTTCATTTCATGCATACAAAGTCAGTTACATTCTTTGAAAACATCTTTGAAAGACCAACATATCATTTCTATTCATTTCAAGCATGCAAGGGACTAATCATTTCAAGCACGAAGACTATTCATTTCTGTAGAGTGCGCAACATGTCTCATGAGCATATCTTTTTTTTGTTCGAGCAACTGTTAGGGTCAATGACAAGCATAATACATTATATTTTCTTTAGTGGGACATCATTCATGGCAAAAGGTTAATCTCTGCAAGCATTTATATAGGAACTTAAGCAACACATGTACATCACTTATGTGACTCTTACCATAGCCGACGGTCCTTCCCTGCATAAGATAACGATTAGCATAAGCAATACATATCGGCACCCGTATGGGACCATTTGCAATAAACATACCGGCACCCATTTTCACATGGGGCCCTCTGCGAAAACATACCAGCACTTTTCACATGGGGCCCTCTACGATAGACATACCGACACCCATTTTCACATGGGTGCCCTCTGTGTTAGACATACCGACCCATTTTCACATGGGTGCCCTCTGCGTTTTCTCTTCTCTTTGATTCAGAGCCGAAGCTCCTAGATGTTTCATCTCTTTGTAATATGTACAAGTCCGTCTGTACATGTCTGGCATTTAGAATATCTTGAGTGACAAGCAATTATAAATCTGTTTGGAACATAATAACAGTTCTATGCAGATATAACATGGCGTTCTACCTTGAAAGCATACATGCTCGGGACGTACAAGAAATCTCTTCTCTTTTGTTTTTAGCATGGCAACAGTTTTGATTAAAGGCAACATCTCTACTTTAGCATACATGCATCTAGGGGTGAGCAAATACCGACCGCTACCGAAAAACCGACCGAATACCGATTAAAAATATCCCAAAAAATTGAACCGAAATTATGTACCGATACCGAATTATCGAACCGATTAAAATATGGTATAATGGTAGTGGTAACGGTTTGAATGTAATACCATACCGAAAATATCGAACCGAACCGATTATATATATATATATAATATATATATCCTTAGAATGTTGTTCGTGATTAATTTTTTTATCTTTTTTAGTTGGAAATTAGTTTGTTAGAACTTAGAATGGATTTTGGTGGACTTGAAGTTATGTTAAGAATGCTAAGAATGAGTTTTGGTCTTTTGAGCTTATATTTTTGTGTTTTCATATAACTTTGAAATGAATTTTAGTGTACTTAAACTATACTAAGAATTAAACTTAGTGATCGTGTTTGATCTTTTAAGCTTTTTTAGGTGTTGCGACTTGTTACATATTATTCTAATAAATTTAATTAATTGCTTGCTTGATAGAGGCTTGGCTTTGAAATTTAATGCTTAAAAAAAGTAAAAAAATATTTTTCTAGGTTAAGAGGTTCATATTAAGTATGTTGATTGATCAAATGTTAAATGGTAAAATACCGGTACCGAATAAAAACCGACCGAATACCGATTTAACCGAAACCGAAAAAACCGATTCTAAATGGTACGATATTGGTATTGATTTTTTAAATACCGATTTAAAAAATACCAAAAAATCCAACCAAATACCGACCGATTATACCGACGCTCACCCCTACATGCATCAGTTCGTTTCTTATTAGCATGCAGCAATTCTTTTTAGCATACAGGTTAACTCTTTTCTTGTTCTTAGCATGGCAACATGTGAAATCTCTTATAAGCATACAAAGGTTACCATCTTGTTATTAGCATTACAAGGTTCTCTTAATCAAGGTAACATTCATTTCTTAGCAAGGCAACATGTGATTTCTCTTAAAGCATACTCAATGATTTACTATCTTGTTATTAACAACAGCAATCAATTAAAAACTCAGATCTTATTAGGCGTAAGCGAATCAGCAAATGAGACTTCGTCCACTCACCCAGATCAATCGTCTTCTATTGCAGAGCCAGCAATCCGATCTTTCTGTCTATCTAGTGCTTTCGCGGAGCGGGGCACTACAATTATAATTCTGGAACTTATGATGGGCCCTTGTGACATGACGGGATGTCCCAGAGTCAATTATCCAATTTATACTTCCTGTTCTGTGGGGGATGCAAGAGAATGAGCAGGTTTAACTGTGCTAGTGTGGGCATAGTTGGTGATGTTACCCACGGAAGTAGTTGGAGTTGAGGCCCAACAATGTTGGCTCGATTGTCACTGGTTTTAAGCTCCATGCTCCTCCACATCTCTAGCATTTTTCTCTCACTAGGGGTCACATCGGATGAATGACTTTCATCTTTCCCTTCTGCCAAGTTTACATTGTGCGCCCCAGAATAATCACCCTCCCACCGACATAGCCTCCTCCAGTAATGGCAGTCCGGGATGTGCAAGTAAGACATTCCTCCTCTGCTCAAATGGGTTGAGTCCCTTCAGGAACTTCATCATCCTTTGTCGTGAGACATACTCCATAAACTTCTGATAATATTTCATAAATGCCGGCTCTACTTGTTCATCCTCCACGCCAATGAGATCTTAGTGGTCGAGATCAGACAAATACTTCTTTAGCAAAGTCGCATACTCAGAGATGGTGCGATCTTCTTGGACCATATTGTCAAGTTCATCCTGCAACTGAAATACCTTCATGGGTTGTCCGACCCCGAGTACATCTTTCAACATCGTCCAAATGTCTCAAGCACTCTCCATAGCCTCCACGTTGCCCGACACTTGGTCGGTCAATGAGGCTGTCAACCATGTAGCTACCACGTTGTTGATGATCTCCCATACAGCAAACTCCCGCGATGAGTGATCTCCAGGTGCCTTGGTTTGGCCGTTCACATAGTCCATCAGGCCTCTTGACTTTAAGGTTCGCATAGCCTGGCGCGACCACTTCAAGTAGTTGGTAGTACCCTCCAACTTCACCTCCAGTTTCTCCAACTTTTCCATTTTGTATGGTGAAAGATCCACATCCTCCTGTGCAGCACGGGCGCTAGTTTCGGTCAACCTCCTGGACAAGAGATCGTCCACCAAAGCCTTCATCTCCTTGGTCGTCATTGTCGTAGATCGTCTCCATTGTCTGCTCCTTCTCCTCTTCTATCAGCCTGGCGGTGACAGATCTAGGACACACGAGTTCCGGTGGTGCCCGCCAGCTTCGACTGCAGACTTCTCCATGTCTGTCGTTCCTTCTTCAGCAACAATGATGTCCCGAGCGTCGCTGCTTATATCTCGTGCATGGCTGCGACCCGATGTCGATGTTCTCCTTCGGTAGCGATGACGATGACGATGATGGTGAGGGAGGGGGAGCGGTAGAGAGGTGGCGACGAGGGTGGACGCCGGCGGCGGTCGAGCAGAGGTGACAGAGGCGGTGGTAGCAGACCTAGTGGTGGCGGCGGATGTGGAGAAATTAGGATTAGGGTGGCTCTGATACCTATAGAGTTGGAATAATTGGATGCTTCATTAAGAAAAGAAGTACATATATAAAGGAGATGATTAACCTCCTTCTTATTTTCTACCCGATGTGGGAATATAAACCCAATAGACTTCTCAACATTAATTTCTGTAGAATTTTGGAGGTAGAAGAAACAATTATTTGAAATTTGTTAGGTAGAATCATATTTCTCCTGCCCTGCTGAGTTTTCTCAAGAGAAGAATTTGTCTGCCATGTTATTTCAGTCTGTTAAGAATTCCTGCAGTATTCTACTTTACACTTATTCTTCTAGTGCCTCCTTTACAATGTAGTGTCCTTTTTCCCCCTCTGATGCAGGCAGAAGCACTTGTTAAAGCTCAACAGGATATCGGGGAAACAATGGGTCAATTAGGATTGACATTCTTTAAACTTGGAAAATTTGAAACTGAGGAGGCTCTATATAATTCTCAGAGGACCCGAGCTACTGATTTCAAACGTCTAGCTACTGCTGCTATTAGAGCAAGTAGATCCTACCGGGAATTAAATGCACAATCGGTCAAAAATTTGGTAATAATCTTAAAGCTAACATAGCAATTTCAACATGCTTTCAGTTGTCTTATATCTTCATCCCTGAATCATGCTCATATCTCTTGCAGGATACATTGCATGATATCTAGGGCTGATGCTAGCAGTTCATAGTGCATTCTCAGATCGTTCCAGTGCTCTATTGACCGTGCAAACACTCATGTCAGATTTGTCTTCCTTGCATACGCGGGCCGAAAGACTCGAAGGTGCAGCGTCAAAGATATTTATTGTTGATAGGTCCAGATATCGCAAAATAGAGGAGTTGAAAGAAACCATAAGAGCAACAGAAGATGCTAAATTTTGTGCAATTAGAGAGTATGAGCGCATAAAGGTAATTTCTGCTGGTTTCATATTGGCCTTCAAAGCCAGGTGACATTTGTGATTTTACTAGTGTTCGTCTTTTTTGTTATGGTTGCCAAATTATATCCTAATAATTTCATAGAAAATATAAGAACTTGAAATATGATGTAATAAATACGTAGATTAACGTCATTTAGGGCTTGATGACTCAATTAGAACTTGCTCGACGCCTTGACCCCTATACTGGGATGTATTTTTATTTCCATTCAAATTTTTACAAAATTATATATAAATATGTGAAGATATGTATTTCCTAATGATTTTTTATATGTATTTTGTATTTTGATTTAAATTATTTTATTTAATTATTTTTCAATATAAATTGCTGCATGCACTTAATGTGGACCTTATATTACCTGGCATCTTGCATTTTTACTACACATGCATTTAATTTCTAACCATGATTCCAAGTCAGGCAATATACTCTTATATTTCATGTGATAAACAAACCCTTGCACACTCACTATCTCATTCCTCCACCTCTTTCCACACCAAGTGGGACCCGGAAATCAGTATGTGTCACGGTTTGCTTGAAGCAACATTGACCCACCACCTTCTTTTTTTCATACAGCTTCCACGTACTACAGTCATTTACGCTCTCCATCCCCATTCATTTGACCCTCTTACCTCCATGTGGCACACTAAAATCTCACGTTCGATGGATAATTAGGATTGCAGTTCCGGGATGCTCGTTGGGCTAATGCTTCGGAAACGGCCATTTGAGCCCCAAATTGAATGGTACGTTTGTAAACCCCCATCCGGAATGGAAGGCATTTGGCTCACTCCTAGTGTATGGCACCAAACAGAGTCCCTGATGCCTTTGCCTTGAATCTTTGACCTAACTCTATTTCATGGACACAACAATCCCACACATGAGGGTGTCACCTAGTGCGACGGTAAGGCTATGCACGTTTAATTCACAGAAACCACCTCTTCATATTATATATATATATATATATATATATATATATATATATATATATATATATATATAAAATAAAAATATATAACCCTCTCCATACCCTGTGTTAGGTGGAGCCTCGTGGCACTAGGATGCTTGTTTAACAATCCCACACCTACCTTCACCTACAAACACCATTTGATATGCTAAAGAGAAGCTTTTATGGAATCTTATCTTTGTAGCATATGTCCAAAGAGGATTTAATGACGTCAAGTAGAGGAATCTTCATGCTTATCCTTCATAACTATAAGAACTGTCCTTTAATTACAGGAACTATTCATGCTTATGCTTATCCTTCATAAGAGTTTTTTGGACAGTTTAATGAGATTTAGTGTAGGAGTCTTAGAAACTTTATGTGCTTATCCTTCATAAGGACTTTTGTGGAGAGTTTACCTCAGTCATACATTCCATATCCTTACTAATATTGCATTATTTTTGTTCTGACAGGTTATTCATGTCAATATCTGAAATTCTTTTAGTAATAGTTGCTTTGGCACGTTCCATAACTGGAATATAGAACACCTTTTAATTTTAGGTTTGGTTCTTTCTAGATATGGCTGGTTACATCTTTAGACCTGGACAGGCATATAAAGATTTGTGTTGGAGTATATTGTAATTTTCTGTTTTGTATCTCATTATCATAATTATCTTCTTTCCATGAGTAATCTTCATTGCAGATGCTCAACCTTTGTTCTAATTCTAAACAAGTGAATTCACTTTTTACTTGCCAAAGAAAGAATATTACTTTCTTCTAGTTATTAATGGTAATATTAGTTACAGATCCTGGAGATATAACATTGTATAATATTAAGGTAGGCCCTCCGTTGTAAGAGAAAAAAAGAAGAAGGTATTTTAGAAATAGCCAAAATGATATCTACTTTAAATTACTCTTTTCGAGATCATAATACAACTGTATGGTGGAATATGAAATATGCTGATTTCAAATCTGTGAACCACAATGCAGGAGAATAATAGAAATGAACTTGAGAGATTGGACAGAGAAAGACGTGTGGATTTTCTGGGAATGCTGAAAGGGTTTAAATAAATCAGGTATTGACCCTGTCACCTTTTCAAGTTGTTATATCTCCTGTTAAAAAACCACTTCTGTTCATTGAGATGTGCTCAGATTTTCATTCAATCACAATAACTATGGCGTTTTGCACATATGCTGTTCTTAGTTATAGTTGTCTCATTAATCTTGGAAAAAATAATAGTGAATATCAGATCCTATAACAGTTAAATCTGGAGTTTTTAGCTAAGTTTCATGCCAGATTCCACGCAACATGAAATAAAGTTGAAATATAGTTAAATTTTGTGATGAAATGCATTCAGGCAAAATAATTCTGTCCAATGTCAAAAAGATGTTGTCACAATGAGATTTTCTGTAGTGTCCTCTTTTGAACTGACTATTCTGGCTCAACAATCAAACTATTTCCAGTCAATATGAAGAAATTTTTTTTGTTAAATGTTATTGAATAGGCTCGCAGGCTGGCCCGGACCCAGCCGGGACTGGCTCAGACCGGGCTCTGGGCCGGGCTGGGTTTGGGGGTTTGGTCTCCAGCCCGGCCGGCCCGGCCCGGCCTGCTGCTCAAGATCGGGCTGGCCCGGTCTGACCCAGACCCGGTTAAACCTGGTCAAATCGGAGTCCAGGTTGGCCCAGCCCGGCCCAGTTAACACCTCTAACTATCCTGTGTTTAAACCGTCTTAAATGATTTTCTCTCACCAAATTCTCAACTGAAGCCGTCCTAGATTTTCCACCGATGCACTCATTTCTTTTTTTTTTTTTATCAATCTTCAACCTTGTTACTAGCACTTATCCATCTAAATCTCATTTCATCTTCTAGACATTTTATTAATGTCCCAGCATTCTGATCCAGGGCTAATCTTATAATAGTATTATTGGTGTTTCTTTCAATTTCAAAGGTATTCCATGGATGTAGAGTGCTCCAGAAGTTCTTTGACCATGTCGCTTTGATATTATGAACAACATCCTCCTGTGAAAGTCTTCATGAAGAACTGATCCTAAATAATGAAAACGACTCTTTTATATTTTTATAAGCCATCAACTGGAACTACTTCCTCATTTCTTGTGTTCTCTCTGAATCTAACGCACACCAGTTTAATTCTGAATACTTCAAAATTTGAAACCTTCTCTAGTATCATCGATACACAATTACACACTGTTAACACAGAAAATGCATAAGGAAGCCTCATCTTGTTGTATCTAGCAACTTATCCATATGTAATGCAAAAAGAGGTAAGGACTTGATTGGTGCAAGTCTATGGTTTTAGAAAAATCATATGTTTGAATTTATTACCAGGTGACCACTTACCAGGTTTCCAACTTTTAATTGAACTAACATGGCCATCTTATGTTGGTTGAGTTTTGAAAAACACATTTAATAATCTGGATACTTTTAGGTGTTTAGATTATGGTTAACAATGTGAATCATCCATAGGATATGTGCACTGTAATAAGGGTGAACAAACTATCTCTGGTGTGCAGATAATCCTTTTCCATGTTTATTCGTGCATGTGCCCTTGGGTTAGCAATTGAATCTTTAGCTGGATCGATCTCCTTTATTCCCCAGAGCAACAATCAGAAATAGCTTATCCGGGGCATATCATCTTATCATCCAAGCCTTTCCCACAAGAATGGGGTTAGCTATGGAGCATAACAAGGCTCCATAAAAGATTTGACAAAGTTTACTATTGGATGTTGACCTGACGTCAACCCTTTATTAGGGACGTATACATTACAAAATTTGGAGTTTCAGAGTTCGATTCAAGAAAAGGTTCTTGGCACCCTCCCTGTGGCTGCTACTATCACTATTATGAATTGACCTCCATTACTATCTTTGAACTATTCTCTTGATAAGGCTGTGCTAATGCCAATCCACGACCCTAGGTTATTTCACCTTACAACACTGTTATCAGTGCCAGCAATACTTATTTCCTACCGTACCCTCTTGTCATCTCTAAAGACAATTTTGTTGTTAGCTATCATTGATCCGTCGTCAAAGTTTATAGCTTCCTCCTTTCCCTGTCAAATTTAGTCCTGTGATTAAGAATGGGTTTAATGGCTAGAAGACGGGGCTACATCCCCAAAGTACAAGTATAGTGTGGTTCTAGGTGACCATAGGCAATTGATCACCCAAGAACAAACAAGAGAAGAGTAAAGAAAGATGGGAGGACTTACACATGTTATGAGCATAATTAAAAGAAATACAGAGAAATAATAGAGGGAGAAACTGTTGGAAGGGGGCACTTGGTAAATAGCTCGTATGTAAAGGGGGAGGAGAATATAGAAGGAATAGGTGAGAAACAGTTTTTTTAAATTTTATGGGTCTTGAATATTGGTTGTCCTCTCTAAAGATTCTCTTCTGTTTGCTTTGGCATGTCCACAAGTCCACAGGACAAAGAGGAGAGTTCATCTTGGGCTTTTCACATATACTATACTGTTATATGTTGTGCACAGCAAAAGTATATTATTACTTCTCTCTCCCTCTTAAACTAGCTTAGCATGATAACTCAATTTCGATGTTAAAATACCTTTTGCAGAACAACTCGTTTAGACTTTTTCTTAATTTGATATATTTGTATTCGTAATGTAGGCTAGTTTATATCAGTGACTTTAACCTTATTTAGCTTACATTAAATCCTTTTGAGTTTATCTGGTTACTTGGTTAGGTAAACGATATGGTTCTTCTATATGATAGACTGAGTTTTGTCACATTTATAATTCTATTTTAAAGCCGTAATATTATAAATGTTATGGCAACAAGTGTCACAGGTTTTGGATGCCTAGGTACCAGTTGATGTGTGTGATCCACATATTGGCTGGAAGAAATGCAACCTAGTGGTTAAGGTCTTTGGTATGGGAAGCGGAGAGGAGAGGTCCAGGGGGGACAAAACCAAAGACTGGCCCTTATTTCTGAAAACAAATGTTCCGTCATACTGAAGTTCTGTAGAAATTTGTTTCTTGGCTTTCCTCACACTATTCAGAGATCAAGACAAATTCCTACAGCTGATCTTATCATCGTCCTCCCTAGACTGTGTTACACTTTTGAAACTTTGGACAAAGCTTACCAGGCTGTAGTTGTATACAACTGATACCGCACGACATATATGATGTGTCCATGTTATCCAATGATTACTCTATGTTCCTATGTACTCGCTCTGATGACGTAGGTTCATAGATTTGGTCCTAAATTGGTGAAGGTCCACATTTGGAGGCAGCTTATTGGAGTGATATGATAAATCCCTCGGCAACTATCTAAAAGGAAATGGTGATCCTTCTGCCTCAAAGATTGGGTTCTGGCCCTTCTGGGCCTTGAAAATTCTCGAGTCACGAGAGCTAACAGTATAATTGATGCTCGTCTGTGTATATTTGTTTGAGTCGGCACTATCATATGATGCCCTGTGTTGAACGTCTTTGGGTTTCTTTCTTTGTGTCCTGTTTGATGTACAATGCCATCCCGGAAATTTTCTTCCCAATCTTTTCTACCTGGTTCTTTATGGTAATTAACAAGGATTACTGCTTTTGTTGAACAGATTGGATATGCAGACAAGGCTGCAAGCGTGTGGGCACAGGTGGTGGAAGAAACAAGCAGATATGCAAAGGAAAGAGAGTAAATGGTAGTCCAAGTGTAAAATTTTAGGTTTTTTTTAAACCTTTTTTCCCCTCCACACATGCCATGTACACTAAATAAACCTAGGAATCTGCCAATCCCACAGCAAACTAATTCATCATAGGTTCTTCCATTGTATGACAATTCATCTCCCAGTTTCAAGTTAGTCGGGTTATGACCCTTGTTAGCAATTCGGCAAACGGAAAAAATTTGGGACGTACGAGTAAATCGGCTCAGTGCAATAAAACACATTCAAAAATTCGGTCAAATATTCGAAAAAATGAAAATATTGAGGTTAGAAACTTCACATTCTTAAATATATTGTCAAATTTAGTTAATTAAACAGTTCCCACCATGTTTTTTATCAAAAATTTTAATAATTTATACGGAACACGTTTAAAATTTTGTATTTTGCATGCTTAAAATTTACGTACTAATTTGAATCTGTCAAAAGTACGCAAGTATTATATGTTTCTGAAAGATACGGACAAATTTGCATATAATACGAGTTTTATTCGGGTGATTGCTAATAAGGGTTATGATTTCTTAATATTTATTGCCGAATTGTTATTTACTAGCTTTTCAATGGTCAGAGTGCACAACATTTCTCGTCTTCCATAACTGACTGGAAGAAAAGGGCAATGCTACGATTTCAACCCTCTCCTCCTTCCTCATGTGGGGTAAGTGGGGACAATTGGCAACCGCCGCATGGGGTTGTAAACATTTGGGTTGCGTTTGGTTCATTGTAATGTGTAATCGTAATGGAATTTGATTTGTAATGTAATTGAGTTTGTGATGTATATGGAATACAATTACATTACTATGTTTGGTTGAAACATGTAATCAAACCATGTAATGTATGTCAATTGCATTCATATGTTTGGTTTACCATGTAATATAATAATTAAGTTTCTAATTTAATATTTTTTAAAATACAACATAAAATTAAAAAGTGGATCACTAAATTTTTTTTAAAAATTTAAAAAGAAAAAAATAAAAATAAAATAAGGGAAAAAATGGTTTGTTTTCTGCTAAAAAGAGACCAAAAACGAAAAAGAACGACAAAAAATAAAAAATACAAAAAATGACAAACGAACAAAACGGAAGAAAAAAAAAACCAAAAATGAAAAAAGCGATATAAAAAGAAAAACGACAAAAAAAAAAAAAAAATGTGAAAACCATAAAAGTGACCAATAATGATAAAAAAAATGACTAAAAAAAAAAAAAATTGACAAAAAACACAATAATGAAAGGAAAAAAAAAGACGAAAACGCCAAAAAACAAAAAAAAGGAACAAAAAAAAAAAAAAAAAAAACGAACAAAAAAAAAAACGACCAAAAAAAAAAAAAACGACAAAAAAAAAAAAAAAAAAAAAAAAATGACAAAAAACGATAAAAAGAGCAAAAAAAAAAAAATAAAAAACGATAAAAAGGAACAGAAATGACAAAAAACGAAAAAAAAAAGACCAAAAACAAGAGGGAATTAAAACGAGCAAAAAACGACAAAAAGATTAAAAAACTTGCAAAAAAAAAAATCCAAAAACGACAAAAACGAAACAAAAACGACAAAAATAACAAACAAAAAGAAAAAAAACGAGCATAAACGACAAAAAAAAGTGAAAAAAGACCCAAAAAAAGCAAAAATGATAAAAAAAAAGCGCACAAAAAACGTGTAAAATCGACCGAAAACGATAAAAGACGATAAAAACGTGAAAATGGTCAAAAACGTACAAGATCGACAAAAATCGATAACTAACATGCAGAAAATGGCAAAAAATGTGCAAAATCGACAAAAAAGATAAACAACGTAAAAAATTGACCAAAAACGATATAAAAAAAAGCGTGCAAAAAGGCAAAAGACGTGCAAATAAAGCAAAACCAATAAAAAAAGTGCAAAACCGACAAAAAATGTACAAAATCGACAAAAAAGATTTAAAAGTGCAAAAGCGACAAAAAATGGCCAAGAATGTGCAAAAACGACAAAAAATCGAAAAAAGGCCCAAAACGAGCAAAAAAACGACAAAAAATAAACAAACGAACAAAAATGACAAAAATACAAACACAAAATGGACAAAAAAAATTACAAAGTGCAAAAAGCGACAAAAAATGACCAAGAATGTGAAAAAAACGACCAAAAATCGAAAAAAAAAAACGACCCAAAATGTATGGGTGGGCACGGGTCGGGCCGGGTCCAAATTTTATGGATCCGGACCGGACCCGTTAATTGGCGGGGCGGGGCGGGACGGGTCCAAAAATTATTGGAACCGGTACGGATTCGACCCGTTCGAAACGGGTCCAAACCGAGCCGACCCGCGGGTCCAAACGGATCCAAAAAAAAATAAAAAAATTATAGAATAGTAAACATTTACACATGTTCTATTATCTAGAAGAACAAAACAAGTATTATGTTTTTCCAATTTCTAGAATTTGTTTACTAAACAATAACGTGTGCTATTATTTATAAATTATAATATGAAAAAAATCAAAATTGATAAATAAAAAAAAATCATACTCCTAGAAACGGGTCGGTTCGGGGTCCCGTTTATTTTGAAAATAGGACCCGTCCCGCCCCGTTAGTGTCACACGACCCGTCCCGTTTAAATTCCAAATTTTAGGAACCGTCCCGTTTGACCAATATACGGTTCGGGCCGGGTCGAAACCGCGGGTCCTGGACCCGTATGCCCACCCCTACCAAAATGAGCCAAAAACGACAAACAATAAACAAAAACGAACAAAAATGACAAAAAAAACATACAAAAACGACAAAAAAAAAAATCAAAAACAAAAAAAAGGCAAAAAACGAACAAAAAACGACAAAAAACGGCCAAAAAAAAAAAAAGGGACAAAAACGACAAAAAAAAAACAAACAAAAACAACCAAAAACGAAAAAAATGACAAAAAAAAGAACAAAAACGATAAAAAAAACGACCAAAAACGAACAAAAAAGACCAAAAACGACAAAAAACAAACAAAAACAATAAAAAATGACAAAAAACGAACAAAAGACCAAATTATAGCATACCAACCTTCCGCTTAAGTTGTAATGTAATTGCGATTACATAGATTTTATGATGTAATTGAGTTTAGAAGAAACTGATGTAATGTAATCAAACTTGTAATCGCGATTACATTACATCTAATTTTTTTGTCCAACCAAACACCCGAGTTAGATTGACAACGTAATGTTAATTACATTACGTTGTCCAATCCTGCAAACCAAACGGGCCCTTGGTTGTAATCCTAGCATTATTGGGAAGAAAATTGTTGATGGTGAAGAAAGTTATAATGCCTTGTGATACGAACCGGTAACCATGGTATATGCATATAAAAAGGGTCGGCCCTGGCCAGGGCGACCGTCCAGGACCCATGGATCATGAGGGGCCCAAAAAATAGTTTAAAAATAAATATGAAATAATTTTGTATCTCAAAATAGAACTAATATACACCATGGGCTTTTTAGGCACAAAGTTATTGTGGTGTAGTGGTTAATGTATTAGACTATTGTACAAAAGGTCTTAGGTTTAATCCTTTGTTGTAGTTGTTGTTTTCTTTTTAAATTTTTTTACATTATGTATGAGAGTTATTTTAAAAGTTCGTCCTCGGCCAAAATCAGCTCAGGGTTGGCATTGCATATAGTCAATTTTCTTTTCTTTCTTTTCTCTTCTTCTTCCTTCCCCTCCCAAAATCCTGAACATTTTTCTTCCAAATTTCTCTCAATTCATGTTCATGTCAAAATTTTA
This sequence comes from Iris pallida, assembly GCA_029216955.1. NCBI lineage: Eukaryota > Viridiplantae > Streptophyta > Magnoliopsida > Asparagales > Iridaceae > Iris > Iris pallida. The sequence continues at coordinate 4,979,918 of JANAVB010031019.1, read as the reverse complement.
TCTTCTAGTAACTAAAATTTGATTTATTCATTCTAGACGGATTTTCGAAGTTTTGAACCTGTTTTAGGGTTACGAACTTCAAACAGTTGCGATTGGGAACGATGATGGACTGTCAAAAATATTGACAGTCATACCAATTGAAAGTACTGTCAAAATTTTAACAGTCCTACATAAAACATTGAGTAACATATATTTTTAGGACTGTCAAAATTTTGACAGTCCTTCCAATTTGTAGGACTGTCAAATTTTTGACAGTCCTACATAAAACATTGAGGAATATATTAGGACTACTATCAGGACTGTCAAAATTTTTGGCAGTCCTAAAATAGACTTATTGTACAGTCAGTCCATTTTAAGACTATCAAAAAATTTGGCTGTCCTAAACTGCAGCAAGTCCAATTATTCTGCTTGTTTGTATCAAGTCGACATACACCAAATATACATACACCACCATAGGAATAGCCTATGTGATTTCATTACAGCCATTGTTCTCTGCTTGTTTGTATCAATTATTATGCACAAATTGAAACCACAATTGCACAATGAGGGCAGAATCCATATACTATACTATCGCCTTCTGTGACTTTGTTACAACAATTTTTTTGAGATGTCTGGCGATACACACGAAACTTTGTGTATGCTGTATTGTATGTTTGTTGGGTCCACTTATCTTTCGCCACTCAGCCGAAATCTTATATCTCTCCTCGGTTACCACAAGAGTCACTCAAGTTCAATAACCACAACAGCCATTGTTCTGCTTGTTGTATCAATTATCATGCACAAATTGAAACCACAATTGCACCCCCAAAAAAATGAATGATGAGGGCAGAATTAATTCAATAGATAATATCAAAAAAAAAAAAAAAATCATATCAACCGAAAACAGTAAGCATATGGTTTATAAATTCAAATTGTTTGTGAGGAGCCTTTGGGTGCCATCTCTGAAATTGGGAAGAAATATAGGATTTTGCTGGAGAAGGAGAAGATGGGGGTGATGGAGAAGAAGAAGTGGGGGTTGGAGAGGTTTTGAGAAGAGGGAGAGTGAAAGGTTGAAATGGACTGTCCTGAGTAATTTTCCTCTAAGCTGGGCTAGCTCTAATCCAAGACTAGTCCCAAATAAAAAGTGAAGTGCCCTTATAATTAGCCAAAAAGAAATGCAGCTGAATATCTGTAAACAGAAATTTCAAATTGGCCGAATTTTTTGATAAATAGACGGAGGGGAAAAAGTTTCCTAAAAGATTCTCCAACTCTAGTCTTGCGTTACCTTGTCGTATTATATATGTTCTTACGTATCTAGAACGTGTTTGTTGGTGATGTACATGAATTCTATCTCTATTCTTTATTGACTTCATATATCTAATTGATTTTGTTCATCTATCTCGCTGTTGGTACTCATGAATTTCACATCTTACTCTCTATGTTGAAGATGAATATTGTGAGGGAGTTTGTGATTGGAAGGGGCGTTTGTATATTTTTCTAAAATTTTGTTTTGAAAACAGCTTTGAGAGAAAATATTATAATAATTTTTGGATATATAATATATTTTGATTTTACGTTTGGTTACTTTTATATAAAAAATAGTTAAAAAAAAGTTAAAAATTATGTTTGATAAAATATTTTTAAAAAAATAAAATTTTTACTTTTTTTTTAAAAATATTTGTAGTTGTATGAAAAAAATATTTGTAGAGGTTATACATTATTTTTATTTTTATTAATTCTTTGAAATCTCACGCGCGCACACACACAATTAGGGTACTCGAATCTTGTTGGCCCCTCCGGATGTCCGTTCTAACTTCTAATACCACTAGACTAGAGAGCTCGGACGAGCTTATACATTTATTCACACATACACAATATCCAAATAGACATTAATACAAAATTTGAAAGTACTGATGCGCTTGGCCTTGGCTGGAGCTCGGTCGTAATGCACGCCGTAATGCCAAGGAAATGTAATGTCAAACTCGTCCACCACCCTTCCCGATGTAAGGATGTAGTCGCCGGCGAAGTCAGAGTGGACTTGGAGCTTGAAGGAGTAGGAGTCGTTCATGTGATCAGCCAAACGCGGGTGCGACTTCCAGGGCTCACCGGACAAATCGGTCTCGAAGTAGTCCCCACCGACGCACCGGGGACTGCCGTCCTCGTCTCCCGCGAGAGGTGCCGTTTTTCTCCTCGATCTGGCGCCAAGGTCGTCCTTCCCGCCGGAGAAGACCATGTGGGGCTACTGTAGCTGTGCCCACAGGAGGAGGAGGAGATGGCAACTCCGATGCCGTCGTGACCGTCGAGAGCTTCAGGGCGTGCGCCGGAGTAGTCGGTGGCGAGCAACGGATCTTGGCCGCAGTACAACTGCTGGTACTCCCAGTCATCAGCTGGCTCGTCGAGGGCTCCAATCTCCTCCCCTGCACACACACAGAGAGAGAGAGAGAGAGAGAGAAAAGGAGGCGGTTGACAAACGTAACTCAGAAATGATAATGAGGAGGAAATTTGTGGGTGTACAAGGGCACTTCAATTTTTACTCAGGACTAGTCCGGATTGGAGTTAGTCCAATTTTTTTTTGTGTTTACTCAGGATAGTCCATTTTTTTGATCTAGGGCTGTCCCAAAGTAATCCCCTCCCCCTCCGCCCCCCACAAAAAAAACAACACAAATTTTCTCTCTCATTTGCCAAAATACTTCTCTCATCCTAAACCATAACTTCTCTCTTCTTCTTCCTCCTAAACCCTAAACTCTAACTCCATTCTCCACCACTGCAGCCGAGCATCTTCATCATCTTCCTCTTCTTCTCCACGTCTTCTTCTCTCTTTCAAGGAGAACGATGGCCCCCAAACCTTCCTCGCAAATAAGGTACGAAATTTTGCGTCGTCCAGGACTGTCCATTCTTCTGGCAATCCTGACTGTATGTTGGACTGCCAGAAAATGAGCAGTCCATTGGCATAACATGTGTAACAATGGACTGCCCATTTTTCTGGCAGTCCAACATACGGTTAGGACTGCCAGAAAAGTGGGTCCGTTCTTACACATGATGTGAGTTAGGACTGCCCACTTTTCTGACAGTTCTAACTGTATGTTGGACTGCCAGAAATTTGGACAGTCTTTAGTTACACATGTCCTGAATAAATTTTTCCAATGGCAAACTTGTAAATAATACAAAGTTTAAAATGGACTAGTTCTGAGTAAAAATTAAAGTGCCCTTATAAACACCCAATTTGTGTGAGAGAAAGAGAGGGAGGGAGGATGTCCGCTGAGAAACGTAACTTAGGAAATAGTTTCTACCTCCACTTCGAAAACTATGTTTAAACGTAACTTAGGAAATAGTTTCTACCTCCCAAAACAACATTATAACTTCTAACCAAACAGACAAACTAACTCGCAACATAGTTTAGGACCTGTTTGGTTCGACAAATGCATGACAATAGGCACATCACGCGTATGCATGTTTTTCCAATATTTTTGTTTAGATGTCACGAAGAAGGGGAGGTTTGAAGTGTGGAATTCTAAAGTTTGGTGTTTGAAAATATATTTAGTGACAAAATATATAATTTTGTGTAGTTCCTATGTTTGGTGGTGTATGAAATGACAGTAGAAAAGTGATGATTTTCCACTTTTGAATATGATCCACCACATTTATTATTTTTTTCTTTCTAATTTTTGTTAATTTATCATTACCACCCAATTATGTTGACAATAAAATATTAAACAATTGCATACTTACAACATAACAATTGATAATCGGTCAATATATTACATTAATTACCACCCAATTGTATTCTCTTTCTTCCAAATCCAAAATTAGGATTTGGTCGTACTTTTCATATCCAAATCCATCTCCAACCAAACATAGGATTACATGAATTTAACTCCAAATCCATAAAATCCTAAAATCTACCTCCAAATACTAGGGGTGGGCATACGGTTCATGGACCCGCGATTTCAATCCGGCCTGAACCGTAAAATGGTCAAACAAGCCGGTTCCTAAAATTTATAATTAAAACGGGGCGGGACGGAGCGGGTCGTGTGCCATTAACGGATCGGTTCGGGTCATATTTTAAAACAAACAGGCCCCAGCCCGGCCCGATCCGTTTATAAGGGTAGGATAGGAATTTTATTCCAGTTCCTAATATTTCATTTCAGACTTTCAGTCCATTGCTTCAAGTTCAGCCGGCCCTAAAGAAAAATTGGGAGTTCCAACTAAATTTCCAATCTCCAAATTCTCACCGATGTCGCTCCACCTTGAGGGTCTGCTTGGATTGAGAGGAAAAAAAATAAGTAGAGTTAAGTAGGGTTAAATGAGGGAAGTTAAGTGAGGGGGAGTAGAGTTAATACATAGAACCTTGTTTGGATTGGAGGGAGAGTTAAGTGAGAGGTATTTAATAACTCTTGCTTGGATTTAGGGTCTGCTTGGCAATTATCGGGGGTAGCGGTTATCAGGTGTTTTTAGAGTACCGGTTATGAGCGGTTATGAGGGGTCCGGTTTTGGATGGTTTTTAAGTAGCGGCTTTTAAACCAGTCCAATCCATGCTTGGTAATTCACTAACGAGCGGTTCTGAAAGTTTTTTACACGAATAAATTAAATAGGGAAGGGTATCGGTAGTTATAATTATATCTATTTTTGTGAGGATATAAATGGAATAAAAAAATAAAGCCGCTCAAAACCTGCCGATTTGGGGTGTTTACAAAGCCACCCAAAATACATTACATCGATTTTGGGGGATTTTTGAGCCGACGAAAACCAGTGCCTCAAAAAAATTAACAAGCAGGGATTTTCATAAACGGTCGGTTCAAAAACACCCCAAAACCGGTGAAAACACCGTTACCAAGCAGACCCTTAAGGTTTTGAGTGAGAAGAGAGTTAATAAAAGTATGATAGTTACCAAAATAACCTTATTACATATGTCATAAAATTAAATTTGATTGAAATTTTAATTATAACTTATCAAAATATCTTCACAAATTAGGAAGGGACGGAGCAACATGTTAAAAAAGGGAAAAAAAATCATGATATTTTATAGAACAAATGAGGAGTATTTATGACTTTTTAAACAAAACCCCTCAATCACGCTCCATAACCCTCCGATTTGGGGGGTTAAAAAAATGGACAAAAGATGGTAAATAAACCCTCACTTAACCCTCTATACTCTCCCTCCTAAACCCCCACCCTCAAACCAACCATGGTTTTATTTTTTCTTCACTTAACTTTCCCTCACTTAACTCTCTTAACCCTCAATCCAAGCGGACCCTGAGTCTTCGATGGTGCCCAATCACTTCGAGTCCTCGACGACGCCCGACCTCCAATCCTCGACGGCGCCTAGTCCTCAACGAAGCCCTTTGGCCGCACACGCACGACCACCTCCAGTCCTCAATGATTTGGTAAGACATACATTGTGTCTTCAGTGTCTTATTATATATACATTTTCATCTTAATAAAATTTTGGTATCCATTTGTTTAGTCTTATTTTGTTAGGTAATTCTTTTGAAGCTGTTGTAGTGTTGTTTTGAATGTTTTCCTTGGCAAAGGATATTGTTAATGGAATGTTTCTTATTGTCCTACTGATTGCAATTTGTTTCTTTTGTATCAACTTTATGTGCTAATCCGTATGATGTTTAATACACTTGTAAGAGGAAGTTATTTCTGTGATCTATTTATGTGCTAATCTTTTGGAACCGTTTTGACCCACAGGTCTGCGCAGTTCGGACCCGTTTCGAACGGATTGACACCGTTCCGGTTCCAATATTTTTTGGCCCCGTCCAGTCCCGTCCCGTCCAGTCAATTAACGGATCCGGTCCGGGTCCAAATTTGGACCCGGCCCGACCGTGCCCACCCTACCAAATACAGTTTACCAAACGGGCCCTAAAAAGAACTTAAAAAAGATGAAGAAAAAAGATATTATATTTCAGGAATAATATTTAACACTTCAATTTGCGACTCAAAATTTTGAGGAACCAAGTATAAAGTTCAAATTTACATAATCAAAATAAGGGATACATCAAAATTGATCAGCAAGCTTATGGCCTAAATTTGAACTTTTTTGAGCCAACTTCTTTACCTACTATTTCAAATGGGGTTCCAATGGTCAGATTTAACAAAATCTGCCATAGCAGGTAAGGTAGAACGTCTGGAAAGAGCTGCAAAATGTAACCATGTACCACAAAAGGAAAATTGCCTACAACAAATAATCAAGTAAAAACTGATGCATGAGAATTCACAAGAAAAAACAGAGAACCATTTGGGTTATATATGGTTTCCGATATAATTAAGATAGCTAACCCTATTTTAAATGTTTCCTAACATAAAACGTTTTTCCTTCCTTGGACTATAATTTCAAGCAAAAGAACTCACCTATTGCAGAGGAAGTCTATGGTCTCCAGGCAGCGAGCAAGGAGACAAGTCCGATGAAGAACTTATGGCATTGAACAATAAGAAGCTTCAAACTTTGGAAAAGCATCATCAGAGGCAGGCTCAGCCTAACTCAGCAACAAGCTACGAAACTGGGGCCATCAAAATGCAGCAAACTGCATGAAATTTAACAGGGAGAAAACATTTGGAAATAGCATGAAGAAACGAAAACATAAAAGGCCAAACTTATGGGTGAGGGAAGCTGCACTCTTACCACCAACATACGAAGGAACAATCTTCACAGAACAAAACAAACGCGCTATTGCACCAAGTAAGCCCATATCCTTAGGAAACATTTATCAAAATTCACTGAATAAAAGATGTTCAGAATATAAAATACTACGTAGAGTAACAGTCCTCTAGCGAGTTCCATGTTTTCATGTACAAGATGGAATATTGCACTTCTAAAATCCTTTCTCAACTTCGTATAACAACCATTAAACCTCCTGAAATGCAAACCTTCAAATTTGGTCTCCAGGTCTTTTCCCCCATATATGTTGGAAGTCGAATTTTGATTTCCTTTGAAAATTTGGACTTCTTCATAATGTATGATCTCACTGGAAATTTGGGCCAAGTATCAACATCTGAGCTCCCACACACTAGTAAATAGTACTGTAGTCAAAACATAAGGCATTTGGAATAAAGAATTTCGCATCAGAAACCTTCAAATTTGGGCCAAGTATCAACATTTGAGCTCCCACACACTAATCTTTATAATTTCCACTGCATATACAAATCTCTTTACCTGATGCCGCATAACAATGCAAAAACTTCAATAGTGATGGCCAAATAAGTAGAAATGATAAAGTAAGGTAAATTTCTCTATTCCGTCCAGACAAAACCAGTATAACATCTAGAAATAAAAGCAACCTAAATTGAGTGAGGGAGTAGAAATAAAAGCAATCTAAAATCAACAAAATATCAGCTTAGTATCAACCATGTAAGTATCTGTCAAGTATCAAAATGTAGTATCTGGCCATAAGCCCATATCTACATAGCTACTCATCTGAAAGGCTAATGAGATGAGTTAAAAGTACATGGTTTTACTTAAATTTACCACTCCATTCAGTATTTCTCCTCTCATGCAATTTGAACAATGATATGAATCCAGAAATTCAACAGCCAAACTTATCAAGGTTTCTTTAGCCTCCTTCTCATGGGAATTAATCCTACAATATTAATATATTGAAACCCAATGTACAACATTCTTTAGAAATGTTATGCATGATGCTAACATATCAATATGAATAACAAACTATATTGCACTAAAGTAAGCTGTAAGTTGGAAATTGAAAGGGGAATGCTAATCAATTAAATGAGTAGGTGAGTCTTATTGCTTCCTAAGTCCCTATTCCAATATATGCAACATGAATCCAAAAGGTAATCTAAGCTACCAAAATAGTGAAATGCCAAATGAATAAGTATGTATCAAAGAAAGACAAAATATAAAAGGGAAAAATTAACAGATGTAGATCTCATCGACATAAGCAGACTCAACACTCGTCTACGGACCGTTTGGTTGATACGACCTTGAGCTCCAGGAGTTGATACTTAATAGGATTAAAAGGATGTCCACATGACCGCCAAAAGTGTGTTGCCCCTAGTAATTCTTATAATGCCCTTAACATTTGTCTTGTTAGCTGAAGCAAATTGAGAAGGAAAAATAAACCCTTCTCTGGTTTGGGGACTATGTTGCACATATACGAATAAAAGAAAAAAAATAGAAATGGTGGCATTAAGGCACTGTGTTTTCTAATTGTCCTTGTATTTTGTGGTTTTCTAATTGTCCTTGTATTTTGTGTGTATGTGCTTTATCCAATATGTATGCCATGGACATGGCAATCGTCTTGGCATGATGTTTATGTCCCAATTCCTAAAACAATGTTTCTCAAAAACATCCACAATTTGACCATCCATCTGATAAAAAGGACATCTAAAAAGCAAGGTTCTAAATGGCGGTAGGCGGGTGCGCGGCTGAGAGAGTCCGCCTACCACCTAGGTGGTTGATACATTTTGGACATTTTTCACTATTCTAGCACTGTTTTTGAATAATATTCACATTTTAAGGGTGTTCCATGCATAACTAAGTTGTAGAACGAAGATTTATGAAGTTTTATTTTTGTAAAAGTGAACAATAGGTCCATAATGCTTGCAAAACCTTTTGGCCAAAACATCTTGTTAGGTATTCCTCCGCCTAGGTGTCCGCCTACGCCGTCTCACCTTCGCCTACAACGCCAAACCTCCGTTGGCCGCCTACTCCACCGCCTCAACCGCCATTTAGAACACTGCTAAAGAGAAAATAAATAGTAGAAATAGAATAAAAACATTACAAAACATCTAAAGAAAACCAATTACTTATATTCGTAACTGAAAAGATATGAGAGAGAGAGAGAGAGAGAGAGAGAGAGAGAGAGAGAGAGAGAACCACATGTCTCAAATTCCCAAAGATCATAAGAAATTACTCAGAAATTGCCCTTGCAAATTGCAAGCATCCACCATCAAAAACAACTGCAATAATAAAAGAGACATTGACACCCTTTCTGCCTTCCCAGCCATCAAAGCCTAGGAAGCCCAAACAGTTCCAAAAACTTATGCCATGTCCCTGACATATGTTGGACATGCACCAGATAACTCCAAAATCAATGCTGAGCCTGTCATATTTGTGCCAGTGCAAAATAGACATCATAGTCTCTTTTTTTATTGCCCCTCGTAAATGCTCAACTCATGTTTCATGTATTTCTTGGACCCATTGTCCCCCCTCCCACAATTTATTAAATGGAAAGAATAATAAGCTACCACCGCGGCTGGCCATAGACGCATCATTCAATGAACAATTTTCAATACGGAAATGCTTTTTTGCCCGTAGACGGGCCAGCCCGTCCGCCTGCGTGGCACTCCCCCATTGTCCCCCCCGTTAGCATGAGACCCACGCCTTTGACCTGCCAAAGCGGGCCAAATAGCAGGGTTCTCTCAATATACAAATATAATTCTCTCAACTGAATAGACAGATCAGTTCTCATATATAATGAAATTATAAGTTACATGAAATATATAACATTAGACGTATAGATTCTTTAGATCCTATAAAATCTACAACAAATAAACAATTAATACATATTAAAAAATGATTTCATTTTTATATCTATATATTCATCAAAACAAAACAGTGATGATGATGATGGAGAGGACGACCTCAAGACCGTCGCGAGATGAGAAGACTAGACCCTAGCGGCAACGATGGCAGGCGCGACGGCGGTGGCCACGACATTAGACGCTACTCCGCCAAGGAAGGACAAGAACCCAGCGCCTGCGGCGCCCGGCTCCTGGTCGTCGAGGAAGAGGTCCTCGGGCACGCGGAGAGCGCCGTGCGTGCCGACGAGGGCTGCGCCGACAGTGAGCGCGGACATGAGGATGGATCCGACGGAGGTGAGGAAGAGGGTGAAGAAGGAGAGGAGGCCGAGGCTGCCGAGGGTCTCGCGGTCGGAGAAGTCGCGGCCGAGGAGGAGGAGGGGGGGGGGGGGGGGGGGGGGGCGTCGTCGTGGGGGTAGAAGAGTTAGAGGAAGGACCAGGCGGCGAGGAGGAGGAGGAGGAGGAGGAGGAGGAGGGAGAAGGGGTTGGTGAGGAGGGAGATGGAGAGGACTGCGGCGAGGACGGCTAGGTAGTTGATGCGGAAGTAGGCGAGGTTGTTGCGGAGGCGGGAGAGGGCATCGGAGAGGGACTTAGGGCCGGGGAGAAGGCAGAGCGGTCGAGGAGCTCAGACCAGGGGCGGCGGTTGGAGAGGGAGGCGCGGGCGGTGTCGGCGAGGCGGGTGAGGAGGGTGCGGACGACGGCGGAGGACTGGGGAGGGGAGGAGGAGGAGGGGGGAGCTGGATCGGAGGGGACGATGGCGGTGGGCTGGGCGGTGGAGATGGGGATGATTGGGGGAGATGGGGAGGCCATGGTTGGTTGGGAATGGAATTCGACTTTCGAGCGAGTGAGAATGGGGACGACAGAGAAATAGTAAGAGAGGAATTTAGGACTTTGTTTGGTTGGGCTGCCGCACGATAATAATAGGCCCACTGCATACTATCTCTAGCCCACTACATCCATATGTGGTGCACCGACTCCACAGAATGCTCCTTACCACTATTGGCCGAGGAGGAACGAACGAACAACCCGCTTCTGAATTTTCAGTTTTCTTGTGTACATCCTGTTGCGGATTCCTACATTTTATTTTGGGTTGTTTAGTAGTAGGGTCTTATATATTATATTATGATTTGGGTCTTCTTTATAATGTCCAATGTTAAAATTTGGATCTCTATAAATCTCCAACTTGGTAACAGATCTGGACGTCAATAGTTAATTGTTGGACATTATAGAGATCCAAACTCTAAATCATATATTATATGAGATCCTATTACTAAATAACCCTAATATTTTTTCTTAAGATATTCAACAGTCTATTGGTAGCTCCAAACAGCGCTTACACTGGACAGTGAAAAAAAAATCTAGTTAACGACCTTTATATTCAAGAGGCTTTGGGGGTAAAATATTGATCTATGTTCGCTCGGACTCAAAATCCGATTAATTCCATCTTCACACTAGGCATAGACAACTACTCCTCCCTCCGATTACCAAAGCCCAAATAAAGATTACCAAAGCCCAAATAGATCTATATTCTTCCTTTTTTATATCTCCTGCTCAAGAAGCCCAATAGAAAGGCCTCTTAACTCATTTTTAAAGAAGCTATTAAGCCATTGCTCTCCAAAAGGACTGGAACCTTTGAGGATCAAGCCAAAACCGATGATAATGAGAAATGAACTATGTTAGAAGGAACTGATTCCCTTCAAAAAGATTGAAACCTGGGATCCTTTCTCTCCACCACCTGAAAATAGCAATAGGAGACAGTTTGTAACAACCAATCCGAACACAACAACCAATCCGAACACAACAACCAAAGAACAGATTGGAACAACTTGGGGTGGTACGAGAACTTTACGCATCCGCCTAGGTCGAGCTCTAGGGTGTCTCATTGGACGAGACGCAAATCCATTCGATTCAATTTGTCCATATGGGCTTTCCATGATCGGATTTGTTTCCATTCATCAAGTCATTTCAGAGCTTGACGAAAACGGGACATTGGAAGAGAGTGGAATTGTGGAAACCCAATAATTTTTAAATTATTATTATTTTACTCTAAAATTTATGAGCGGACAATCTGCAACTGCATTTAGGGGTGAACATTATTCGATTTCGAACCAATAATCGAACTAAACCAAATAAGAAATTCGGTTCGGTTTGAAAAAAATTGGTTCGATTTGAAAAAAAAAAAGTTCGGTTCAGTTTGAAAAAAATCGGTTCGATTTTGATTTCAAAAATATTAAAATTTATAATTCGGTTTAAGTTTAGGTTTCGGTTTTGGATTTCGGTCCAAAATTAAAAACCGGGTAAGACTTATAAAATTATGTAAGTACACTCAAATTTATCCATATTTTATGATTAAAAATGTGTATAGTTTTAAAACAACAATTCTATTAGGGGCACAACTCGGACAGGTTGGGTCGAGTTTGAGGTCAATCCGAGTCCAATCCGATGAATCATAAGCCTAACCTGAGCCCAAGTCTCAAGTTCAACATATGAAGCCCAAGCCCAAGCCCGGAGGCTCGGGTTGGGTCGGGTCCATCGGGTTTATCGGACTCTAATATAATATTTGAAATAATTTTAAACAAAAATAATATTAAACACATAATCAAATAGTATTCAAGTCTCGATCATTACAAAATACAAATTAACATGCAATTTAGGATAAGGAATTAAAGAGTTTGGGTGGATATATACATATATTATATATATGTCGGGTTTCAGGTTCTTTGGGTAACCCGGCACATGAACCCGAGCCCAACCCGATTTTTGACTGGGTTCAAATATTTTAACTCAAGCCCAAGTCCGAACCCGAGTATCTTCAACTCTAACCTAACCCATTAACAGGTTTATCCGACGGACTCGGGTTTAGCCCGTCCGAGTTGCACCCGTAAATTCTATGTATGTATGTATTTTGAAGTCCAACTTTGATAATTTAATAACTAGTCCAACTTTGTACACAATTTTAAAATACAACAAATGTGTGTATCAAAAATCAAAATTATAATTTTTAATATAATTTAACTACGATTCCAACTTTGGACCATATCCATTAAAGAATAGAAATAGTCCAACGGTTCAGTTCGGCTTCAATTTTGACTAATTTCGGTTCGGATTCAGTTTTTTTTTTTTAAATTTTGGTTTATTCGATTTTGACTATTTCGGGTAGGTTGAAACCGAATGCTCACCGTTGCATTTCCCATATCAGGCTCCCTAAAACAATTGCAAATACGATTTTTCCAGTCATGTCTTACCAAAGTTCAATTGTGCCAGCTTTATTAGTTTGGTCATGCCATTCTATTCCTCTTCTCTACAAGAGGGGGAAAAACTTATATGTGGATCTAAAATAAAGCCTTCTCTAATAACAGTTAAATCAGTAACTGTTATAGAAAAGCACCTGAAATTAATTGGAAAACTCTACCTTCCCATAACACATCCATTCTAAACACTTCTTCTTCCTTCTCTAAATGACTCTGTATAAATGAAGCAGATAAGGTTGAGTAGCAAAGGATAGCTCCTCCAACTATCTGCATCAACTCAAAAGGAGTTGAAGATTTGAGTTCCATGTTGGATCAATTTCATACGAAAATCTCTTTTTCTTCCCACCTCTAAACAAGACTTTTTGTGCTAGGAAAAAAAGTGAGATTGAGAAATGAAGAATATCACCTACAATCATATGCATCAACTAATAAAGTTTTCTTGCACATTAGAATACATTGACTCTACTACGAGTTCTTCAGTTAGGTTGAAATTTTTCTTAGCTTTTATGTGTCATGACCATCGGTCTTCTCACTGATAGGACGAGATAACCGACTTGAAACACTCTTTCTTTCACCTTTTGGTTAAAGGTTTTAGAAATATGTACTTGGTATAACTCGATACGATATTGAGCTATCAAGCGTTTCTCATCAAGCGCTTCTAACAACAGCGGATCCATGATGACATTCTACTGGAGGCACAATCATAAGGGGGGTTCAGAGACGACACCCCTGAAAATTGAATATATAGGAATTAGGTACAAAAATTGAAAATTAAACATACAAACAACCCCAAACAAAGGGATTGATTTTTAATACAAAATGTAGAAATTGTTCTCTACGAGTTTTCATATAATAAATCATTACATCTCACAATTGCTCTCTACGAGTTTTCATACTTTGAAAGTGTTTAATTACAACATCATTTATAATACTACTAAGCAACTCTTTTTCTATGAAGCATATAAGACAATAACTTAAAAACTGGTCACAAATTCGATTTCGTAAATCCGTCTTGACAATATTCATTGCAGGGAAGCATCTTTCCACACTTGTTGTTATAGACAAAATCAATACTAACTTCAAAAGCCGATACACGAAAGGATACAAAAGATTTTTTTTTTTTTTTTTGCACTAGCAATCTAGATAGATCATCAAATCCCTTCAACCGACTAAATCTATCATATGTTCCCACATCCATAATATATGTCTCTAATTGATGCTCAAGAGTCATGCATTCAAAGAGAGAGAAATCATTAGGATAAAATTGAGTCAACATTGTCAACTTTAATGTATTAAAATTACCAAAACCAGCAATTGGATTCAACCTAGCAACACAAACAAGCAACTCAGAATTGATCTCATTGGATCGACCATTGGTCTCCAAAAGTTGCTTATCCATAATCGCATAAAAGTATTTCACATATAAAATTCATTAGTGTTGCTTTTACCCTCCCCAGAACCTCCCTACAGAAACAGAAACATGATTTTGATCTAAAATAATTTTGACCTAATTTGATTTCGAAATTTACCTTTACAGTTGCAGGTTGCTTTCCTTCCAGTTCCAGCAGCAGCTCTGCAAACTCCGTCCTCCACTCCTCCGGCAGCTTTTACAGCCGCTTTGTAATTTATTTTGGTAGGCTCAGCCACTCGTCTGAAGAGAAAAATGAAGATGCGGAAGAAAAGAAGAAGAGGTAGTAGCTATTGCCTTCCTTTTTTGTGGAAACTTTCTGTGCACGAGGGATCTGAATCTCTAGGAGAAGAACTGCTTCGCTCCCGTAGACGAGAGAATATGGCGTACTGGCAGTCGACGTTCGGACTGTTGTACGGTAGACCCAAAGACATTCACTAAGTTTCTCGTTACAGTCACGTTTATTGGAAGAAACGAACTTTTTGAACAACTTGATTATTGTCTTGTTGAAGGCTTCTTTAATTGTGAGCTGGAGTAGAATTTGAAGATTTTATAAAACTCGTTAAATTGAGCATTACATGATATATTTATTTATTTAATTTGAGGACTGGACTCGAAACCAGGACCTTTCTAATAAATCCCATCAGCCCCAACCGATGTTCCACTCCCTGGAGACAAAATCACATGAAACTGAATTCCCAAATCTATGTTTTTGGTTGGCACACTACAACGAATTTCAATACGAAATCCTTCAACATATTTTGGTTTCCATGGATTATAAATACAATAAACTTTCTTACTTGTAGAAGTAAGCTAGCCCTCAGAATAATGCTGAAAAAGCAATCTCTTTGTGATCTTTTTAATTTAGAATTTAGGAGACAAAGTGACCATGAAGGAATACAACATGGCTAATAAATAATTGTCACCTTTTTTTGCAAAAGTAAGATAGCCCTCCAAATAATGTAAAATGCTAAACAGCCCGCGGTCTGTGTCTACCGGCTGTGAGAGCGGGCTGAGTTGTCGCCACCCAGTTTGCCTCCCTATTCGAGTGGGCCCCACCCGCAGTGCCCTGCCAATTAAAATCCGTCACGTGGATAGCGGGCCAAAACACGGTCCACGTAGCACTCTCGCCAAATAATACTGGACAAGCAATCTTGTGTTTGATCTTTTTTATTGAGACAAAGTTAACATGAAGGAATACAAATACAGTTCACTAAATTCACATACAAAATTGGGAATTTGGATGCATAAATGATATATCGATTCCGATCATGTGTAACTAAAGTCTGTATTAGACTAATTCACCAAATCCAAATTCATGGAATTCCAATTCACAAAAGATTTTCTCATCTTGTTATAATTGGCACCATCTCTAAGTTTTCACATTACACTCATTCTTACCAGGTCATAAAGTTTTCTATGTGCCATATAATGGGCTACACACCTCTAAAGAACTTGTGCTTATTGCCCACATAATTCAATCTCTAAGCATTGACCTTTAGGCTGTGTTTGGTAGAAGGGAAAAGTGGGAGGAAGGAAAATAGAGGAGGGAAAAGTGGAGGGAAAGATTCATTTTCTCTTGTTTGGTATGGTAGGAAAATAGGAAGGAAGGAAAAGTGGAGGGATTACTTTTCCTTCATAACCTAAGAAATTCAATCCCCCAAAAGTGGGAGGAAAAGTGGAAGGAAAAGTGGAGGCTTGTATTAATTAACAATTATACCCCCATATGAATGTATTATTTAAAAATTATTTATGAAGTCAAATGGTAAATAAGTGTTTTTAGTTGAGGGTAGAATTGGTAAACCCTATATTTTTTACTTTCTTTCCTTCCACTTTTTCTTTCATACCAAACAAAGGAAAATGCATCTCTTAGGGTGTGTTTGGTAGGAGAGAAAAGTGGAAGGAAGGAAAATAGAGGAGGGAAAAGTGGAGGGAAAGACTCATTTTCTTTTGTTTGGTATGGAAGGAAAATAGAAAGGAAGAAAAAGTGGAGGGATTACTTTTCCCTCATAACCTAAGAAATCCAATCCCCCCAAAAGTGGGAGGAAAAATGGAAGGAAAAGTGGATGCTTGTAGTAATTAACAATTATACCCACATATGAATGTATTATTTAAAAATTATTCATAAAGTCAAATGGTAAATAAATGATATTAATTGAGGATAGAATTGGTAAACCATATATTTTTTACTTTCTTTCCTTCCACTTTTTCTTCCATAACAAACAAAGAAAAATGCATCCCTTATCTTTTCCATCCTTGCTACCAAACACAAAGGAAGGAAATGAGTTTTCCTTTCCATAAGGAAGGAAAATAAATCCTACTCTTTTTCCTTCCTTCCACTTTTCCATCCTTCCTACCAAACACAGCATTATCTTTTCCATCCTTGCTACCAAACACAAAGGAAGGAAATGATCTTTCCTTTCCACATGGAAGGAAAATGAATCCTTATCTTTTTCCTTCCTTCCACTTTTCCATCCTTCCTACCAAACACATCCTTAAAGTGGAGGGACTAAGATCCTCAAATCCTCCTCTTCACATACAGGTAAGATGCACACATAAGTACAGTTTATGTATAAACAAAAACATGCCATGGAAAATGAATATAATCATATTAACAAGCTTGCTAAGTACCCCGAAAATATATCTATAGTTCTATACTACTATATAATAGGAAAAGTTAAGGCTTCACCATGAATTTTTTTGTTCCAAAAATACCCTTACCTATGTTTACTAATTAAAATTGTTCATTAAATTTAACATGGGCAGTTAGGTAATTATGTGTAGAAAGAGTGTTGTTTGCTCTTTCCAAATAATATGAAATTTTGTGCAAAAGCACGTGCATATGTACTAGTTGATTTAAGGCTAAATGCTATGTGCCCTACATAAAACCTAAATCAGGAGCTATGTCGTACTCTCAAAAACTCGTCTCTCCATTATCAGACCTGGTCTCAACCTGTAGAAATACTCGGCCAAATGTAACACATCTGTTTGAAAGACCATCATGCTCTTCCTAGCCTTGGCAGTCCACTTGCTACCTCTCTTTGTAAAACTTCCTAGGTTCTACATTTCGGCCTTGCACTGTATATTTATGTTTGAAGCTTCAGATGCTACTAGATACTCTAAGGCAGCCACGTGCGGAGAATTAAGAGTTTTCTGAACATTGAAATGGACTCAAAAATCCCATCAAACTGGCCAGATAGAGGAGATAGCAATCGATAACCTTTGATGATTACCAGATACATTTAAAAACCTAGGTCTAAATATCACCATAAATCACACAATAGGAAAGGCATGGTTAATGCTTGCAAGACTATGAACAGTCTGTAACAAAGAGCTAGAAACCTCCAGCACGGAGGTTTCTCAGCGGTAAGATGGACTGAAAGATTATAAAGAAAAAAAAAATACTAGTAATGATGCCATTACTGCAGCTAATATATTCTATTATATATGCATGTCTCCATAGTCCATACTAACGATGAAATATGGATCAACATATAAAGAGAATCATCATAACTGGAGAACTACTAAGCTGAACAAGAATAAATGAAGTATGAAAAGAATTTAAGCACATTGAGAAACATGAGAGATCCTTCCATAGCCATAAATGGGGAGAGATTATACCAAATATTCTGAGATACTGTAGATTACATTGACTTGAGTGACAGAATTGCTTTGTCATAGTAATGTAATAGTGAATTATTGAAAATAAGAGGGCCCAACCAGAAAGCATCAGTTGGTGGGTTGTATACAAAATTAGGAAGTGATGTCAAATGGGAAAAAAAAAGCTTAAGAAGAAAGAGACCCAGCTCTTATATGTTGATGTCAAACACCACACACAGTTCATTACTGTTTAAATATAACAAGAAAGAATATTCGATGCTAAGAAAGAAAATTTGCATTTTGAAGAATGACAAAAAAGAAAGTTGTAACAGTGGTCAGATAAAGATTACTTGAAGCTTTGGATACTTACCTTATTTGGGATCCGAGTCAGCAGGTCTTAGCCTTTATTACCACACAAAATGAAATTTCTTGAAAATTTGTATGGTAGGGAGGAAAGAAAAGAAAAATGAGTTGACGGTTGGGTTCCAAGTTTCATATCCATTCTAAACGGTTCTTCTTCCCTTCTCTAAATGATACTCTGTATAAAGAAAGCAGATAAGGTTGAGTAGTAAAGGATAGCTCCTGCAACTATCTGCATCAACTCAAAAGGAGTTGAAGATTGAGTTCCATGTTGGATCAATTTCCTACGAAAAGCTCTTTTTCTTCCCACCTCTAAACAAGACTTTCTGTGTTAGGGAAAGAGGTGAGATTGAGTAATGAAGAATAGCACCTACAATCATATGCATCAAGTAATAAAGTTTTCTTGCACATTGCAACAATCAACTTAATTAGAAATAAGACCGCCTAGAAAGAGATGTTCAATCCAAGCTCGGATGCTGACTTGTTTTCATATGGATCCTCGACCTTTCACACTTCCTGTAAGATTTATATACATAAAAGATTGAGAGAACACGCAATGACCACAAAATCCAACTATCAATTTATTGGTTCACCTTGCACATCTACCTCACAATCAAAGTACCATACAAAGGGTGCAGACAATTCTAAGAAACCAGTAAACTCAACTCACAAAATGACGAGTGAAACCGATACTATAGTTATTTACCTAATCAGACAATACGTTCCACAGGCTCAAAATTTTATAAATGATAATATACCCAAATCAGATATCACATAATCCACAATTTATTTCATCTTTGTTTGCTTGGAAAGCAAATTAAGGAAATAATAGAACACTGAGGAGACATAAGAAGAAGAATTCAGGCCTCCCTTAGGATCACTATGTTTATGTGATTGAAAATTTCAGTGACATTGAAGAAAATTATAGCTTTGTGGCTTACTCTCCCACTCTGTTTCACCAACCAAGTGATTTTCTTGCACTCTTGCAGTAAATCTCTCTCTTCCAGTCCATGTTATCTACCTAGTGTAAATAGGTCTAGAAAATAGACAGGAAGGTTGTGAAAAATGAATATGCTCAAATGCTTGGAATCTCTGAGTGGGCAAGGAATAACACTTTTTCAAGGACCTTTAAGCATTTATCTTGATCTTATCTGTCTTAGGGAATAAACTGTGACCAGACGACAGTTCTAGATACACACAATCTAGACTTAAAATCTTCCATGTCTAAGCTTAAAAGAATTCAAATGATTCAAAACTAAAGAAACTGATATTATGGGCATGAATTATTTAATCAACCTTAATTAGGATCTCTCTGGGAATCTATTCGAGGTTATGAGACCTTAGTTGGCGTTCAACAAAGAAAAGGATCCGACAATCAGATGTTAAAGAAGGGATGAACACCGACGGAAAGTTGTCAGGAAAAAACTATTCTTCCTCCCCTAGTCATGACTCTTTTGCCTACAGAAAATAAATAATGGTGCGATGTCAAAGATAACATGCCAAACTATATCCATCAGCTTTTGATTTTTCTTGCACGTCTCAACTAATAACCTAATTAGAATCCTTATGTTTCGAAGAGCAAATGAATTACAAAGTAAACAATTTTAAAAAGGCCCCAAGCCTATCGTACCCTTCTTAAAAGTTTATATCCTTGATAGATACAAACTTCCTGACATCTATTGCACGTATAAACAATTGACAAATAGAATTCTAATTACTGGTAGGAGTAAGATTCCAATCAGAGTTTGGATGACTTTCAACTTCTTATCTGAAAAGGATTTCAACCATATCCCCCCCCCCTCCCCCCCCCCCCCCCCCCCCCCCCCCCACCCCACCCCCCCTCTCCTCTTAGAATATTTAAACAAATCATAGTGGTGTTACAGTCAATCCTAACATGGCTTATAGTTGTATTCCTGATGCATGGAGATGGGTCACCAGCCTCCCTCCAATTACCCAATGGTGCACAGATTCCATGTCACTTAGCATTGTGACCTCAGAATCAGCACAGGCATCATTAGATCTCTCAAGCCATAGAAATCTCCAAAGCAGAAACCCATACATCACCTTCTCCATATCATCAACAAATTTCAATAACTCCATCCCATTTTGGACCTCCAAGTCCTTCCCCCTAGAAAACAAAGCACACCAGCTTTTCAGTGAAGAAGCTTCACTTCATCTATTCTTTGACATCATTATTGGGGTCCTTAGTTATGGCTCCAACAAGAAATCGTCCTTTCGACTTCCCCCATTCCAAATTGATGAAGATTTTGCTGCTATCTTCAACTCAGCATTTCTCACGTTAACTTTCCTAGTCTGCATCTATGAAGCTCCTAGGGATCTCCGAGACAAGTGTATAAATACACTGACTCTGCAAGTAACCAGCTCCATTTTCAAAGAAGCAATAAAACTACTACTGAGAATCCTTGGATCCAACCTCGAAGAGCAATGGATGAGATCAGTGAATCTGGCCATCACCAACTGGATGACAGAACTCCACAGCTCAAATTGCTCTTCAACATCACGCTCACCATCATTTTCCTATGCTATCTCCGCAAGCAGGCTGTGGAAAGTGCAGTTATATTGCCCAATCATAGCCATGAGAGTTGAAGACCCAAGTAGCACGACCCACGATAACCGTCTGATACGCTCTTTGAACTACCAACAAGTTGAGGGTGTCTTCCAATTTGCTTACAAAGTTAGCTTCCGACAGAACTGGATTGATGTGGTTGTGAATGTTGACAACATAAGGTCAGTATAGTATTTCACTTGTTCCACTAAATTTGAAGAGTTGAGTAGCCTAAATGATTCTCCTATCCTTGCAACAGGTGTGACGTGAGCTCATTGATTTCTGAAACTCTAATGAACAAACAAGGATATGGGTCTGAGGAGAAACACTTCCCTTCTCGTGTATATCTACAGCTCACTCCAACCCTACAAACTGATGTATTGTCAGTTTCAGTAGGCAAATCTTCTGATAATCCTACCCATGAACTCGGCCTGGAGAAGGGGCTAGAAAGCTCATTTGATCCACCAAGCTCCTTGGGATTAAAAGTCTCGGCCACAGAAACTGTAACTATGTCAATGAAGCCATGGAAATTTGAACAATCTGTCCACGGAAATAGTGCTATTTTGAATTGGTCCTTACATGATGGGGTGAATGGGAGAGAAGTGTTCTCTTCCAAGCCTTATAAATGTGCTATCTTTCAGCCAAGATCATGGTTTAGGAACAGGTATTCAACCGTTTATAGGCCTTTCACAAAACAAGGAGGTGTCGTGTTTGCAGGAGATGAGTATGGGGACAGTGTTTCATGGAAGGTGTGTGGAGAAGCTGCAGGGAAGACGATGGAGTGGGAAATCAGATGCTGGATTTGGTTAACCTATTGGCCTAACAAGCAGATCAAATTTTACAGTGAAACTAGGAGGTTAGAGTTTAAGGAGTTCGTTCACATTCCTCTTACCAGATAGCACAAGGTAAGTCTTTCAGAAACATGTCCTGAGGTAAAATTGTCGAAGGTGTGAAATTCACTGATATCGTTTGGATATCTGCAACAGAGACGTGGATGGTACAAGTGATAAGATTATGACCGAAGGCACCACTATGTGACAGGTAGACCAAAATGAATATTGATCAAAGTTGTCAAATTGATGGAGGTTAACAAATGTAGCCAAGGAAATAAATCTATGTTTAGGTATACATTTGAACTTTTATAGTAACCATATTGTGAAATTAAAATCCTAGAATAGTTTGTCCTTTCAAGTGTGCTTAATGTGGCATAGTGCAGTGGAAGATATACAAAATTACTGTGGGCTGCTAGGACCATACTCCCGATAGATCATAACAACAACAAAATTAAAAAAAGAAAGGCTTCATCCCAAATTTCTGGGGTTGGATGTTTGAATCCTCTTCTAGGTCTTCTTCCATTCGGCTCTGTAAGGTCCACTTTTAACGCTAACAAAATCATATCTTTCTTTAACACTTTGAACCATGTTCGTCTAGGCCTACCTCTAATCTTAGCGGCTCCATTAACTACCGTATTATTATCCTCCTTATGGGAGCACCTATAGGTTTGTGTTGCACATGTCCAAACCACCTAAGTCAATTTTTTCTATCTTGTCCTCAATTGTTGCCATCTCTAACTTCTCATGGATACAATCATTTATTATCCTATCATTTAATGTATTGCTACTCGTCCATCTCAGCAGTCTCATTTCGGCTACACTATGTTTTTGGAAAATGTTGTTTTTTAGTTGTCCGATACTCTGATCCATAAAGCATTATCGGACTTATAGCAATTTTAGAGAATTTCTTTTCAACTCTATAGGTATCTTTCAAATTTTTTTCAAGAGAAATAAGAAAGTAAAAGTATGTCTAATCTAAGTATGGATTTATGCACGATATAAATAACAGTAGTAATAAAAACGCAGGTTTATTTTCTTAGTAGTATATACTAGATAACTACTTTGAAAGTTTCATATGAACAACTTATAAAATGATGCACAACAGTAAAAACCAATTGTAACCTATATTGGACGAATACAACGACAAAAACAAGATAGTGATTTTAGCATGTCCTAGTGATTTTTTTCGGAGTATTTGTGTCCTGCTCGTGATTCCAAAATTGTACAAGAAAACCTTTATCCAAATTTTTTGAGTCGGCAGTTTGAATCATTTCTTCTATTCAGTTATGTTAGGGATTCATGACAATTGTAATACTCACAAAAGCCATATACTTCTTTAAAACTGCAGTCCATGTTCGTCTAGGTCTACCTTTAGTCATAGCGATCTTTCGCTCCTCCTTATTGGAACATCTATTGGTCTATGTTGCACGTCTAAACCACTTAAGGCAATTTTTTCCCTTCCTTAATTGGTCACACCCAAAACTTCTTACGAATAGCACTCGTTTCTTATCCTATTTTTATTGTATTTCTATTGTCACTCATCCTCTTATACTATCTTTTAGGATTTTTTTTGACTTTCATCACTCATCCACCTTAGCATTTTGCTATCGTCACTCGTCCATCTTAGCATTCTCATGATTCCTAGATTGTAAAACATGGAAAAAAAATACACATATAGAAGTACATTTCGCAAGAAACAAAAGAAGCTCGAAGCTTCATATAATCCAAAATATATAACCCTCGGAAAACCTAACACCTCCTAATATAAGTTGCTAGCTCTTTGTATTCGTACCTATACATATTGCCACTAATTATGTCGTTAGGATCTGATACTCTCTAAAACAGATCACGCCCGTGCCACATCATCTAGGACACGTATCCGACACGACATAGGCACCGCAAAATACACTAGGACACACCGATATCACTCCCATGTACATGTTGGTATCATTATTATGTCTTGTGGTATACGTGTCCGTACCCATATCAAAAGCATCGCCATCTTCGCATAAGGGTCTGCTTGGCAATTGTAGGGGTAGCGGTTATGAGGTGTTTTTAAAGTACCGGTTATGAGCGGTTATGAGGGGTCCGGTTTTGAATGTTTTTAAGTAGCGGCTTTTAAACCAGTCCAATCCATGCTTGGTAATTCACTAACGAGCGGTTCTGAAAGTTTTTTACACGAATAAATTAAATAGGGAAGGGTATCAATAGTTATAATTATATATATTTTTGTGAGAATATAAATGGAATAAAAAAATAGAGCCACTCAAAACTCACCGATTTTTGGTGTTTATAAAGCCACCCAAAAATACATTACACCGGTTTTGGGGGATTTTTGAACCAACCAAAACCGGTGCCTCAAAAAAATTAACAAGCAGGGGTTTTCATAAACGATCGGTTCAAAAATACCCCAAAACACCGTTACCAAGCAAACCCTAAGGGTCTGCTTGGCAATTATCGGGTAGCGGTAACGAGGTATTTTTAGAGTACCGGTTATGAGCGGTTACGAGGGGTCCGGTTTTGGATGGTTTTTAAGTAACGGCTTTTAAACCAGTTCAATCCATGCTTGGTAATTCACTAACGAGCGGTTCTGAAAGTTTTTTACACGAATAAATTAAATAGAGAAGGGTATTGGTAGTTATAATTATATCTATTTTTGTGAGGATATAAATGGAATAAAAAAAATAAAGCCGTTCAAAACCCGCCGATTTGGGGTGTTTACAAAGCCACCCAAAATACATTACACCGGTTTTGGGGGGGTTTTTGAGCCGACGAAAACCAGTGCCTCAAAAAAATTAACAAGTATGGATTTTCATAAACGGTCGGTTCAAAAACACCCCAAAACCGGTGAAAACACCATTACCAAGCAGACCCTAAGGCTTATCGGCTTGAGCGGAATCGAAGTGAAATGTGACATTGGCATAGGAAATTTCAATGGGAAATTTTTGACGAAAAAAAATGACGGAATCAAGAAAATTGAGAGAGACTGACGGCTTCCGGTTTGCCGATGAGGCTGGCAACGGTCTTGGTGACGTCGGAGAGGATGGCGGAGGTGTAGACTACGTCGAGATTGACGTTGGTGGAGAAATTAATTTTCTTCTCCTTCCTCCATAGCCCCCTCAAGATTTTCCTTGTGCATTTTATATATGGCTTCAAGAAATCAATAATTTTCCTTGTAATTTTTGGCAAATGTTAAAGGCCACCCCCAAATTACTAAGGGCCACCAACTTAAAAAATTTTAAAAAATTACAAGTTTGCCATTTTCAAAACACTAAGGGCCACCATCTTCTTCCTTTGTCTTCTTCCTCTTTTTTCAATCCCCAAACCACTTCTCTCAATCCCCACCTCCATTGTTGTCTCCATCTGTTGTCCCCACCTCCACCATTTGTGTCCCCTCCTTCATTGTTGTTGTCCCCACCTCTATTAAAGTTGTCTATCTTCGGTAGTTCTCTATCTCTTTTTTTATTTTGTTTTTTTTTTTAAATTAGGTTATTGTGTTAACACTCAGGGGAGCTCATTTGAACAAAAATGGATGGCTACAGTGACTGCAGGCTTGACCTGCAGTCCTAGTTTTGTTGAGGACTGCATCCTAGGCTGCAGTCCAATGTTGACAGAAGCTAAATGGAGGCTCATTCTACCAAAAAAAAAAGATGCTACAGTGACTGCAGGCTTGGCCTGCAGTCCTAGTTTTGTTGAGGACTGCAGCCTAGGCTGCAGTCCAATGTTGGTAAATATTCATACAGTGCTCTCAGCACAGCCTATGATGCATTAAGCTTGTAGTCAGTGAGTAACTGCTATAGTAAATAAACCCTTGCTTTTGGTATAATTTAATACATAGCAGTGAGCTTAATAAAAACAAGGAGCCACCTAGCATATACAGAAAAAAGGAGTCATGTTGGCACAAATTATACAGAAATGTCAAGAAATATTAAAGTACTCCTTGCTTCAGTAAATAAACCTCTAGCCAAAGAGAAACAAAAAAAGTTAAAAAGAATCTAAAGCCTGCCTTGTTCTCCTCTCTCTCTCTCTCACACACACACACACACACACACACACACACACACACAAGTGGACAACACTGAAGCACTTTGTCCAGGAAACATTGGCTTATTATGAGGGGTTATACAATCAACAACATTATCCGAATGTTTCCCTCTGATAGTTCCTAGAAGATTGATTAGTTGATTTGCAAACCAGTTATTGCTTCAGGATATTAGTGTAAAGAAAGTAGCCGACCAATCCAAAATATGAACTTGCAGTAAATAACTAACACAGAGCTAGCACACCTAATATATTGTTTTGATATCCATTCAACACAAAACAACATTTTTTTCACGCAGCAACGCCAAAGAGGTTTGAACCTAGGAGGCTACAGCGACTGCAGACTTGGCCTGCAGTCCTATGTACATTGAGGACTGCAGGCTAGGCTGCAGTCCTAGTTGTCGATGCAGGTGATTTTGAGGTGGAGGGGGGCTGTCGGAGGGAGGAAGGGATTTCGTGGAGGAGGAGGGAAGGGAGGCTGTCGGAAAGGGAGAGGGGACTTCGTGGAGGATGGGGGAAGGGGGGCTGTCGGAGGGGGAGGGAATTTCGTGGAGGAGGGGGGAAGGGGGGGGCTGTCGGAGGAGGAGGGGACTTCGTGGAGGAGGGGGAGGGGACTTCGTGGAGGAGGGGGGAAAGGGGGGGCTGTCGGAGGGGGGAAGGGGAGGGGGCTGTTGGTTTTTTTTTTTTTTTTTTTGGTAGCCCTTAGTAAAATGATTCATTTTAGGTTGCCCTTAGTAAAAATATAAGTGTAGCATGGTTGCCCTTAGTAGGTTGGTGGCCCTTAGTAATTTGGGGGTGGCCTTTAACATTTGCCTAATTTTTTTAGGTGTCATTTTCTCCGGCTTGACCCTTGTTAGCAATCATCCGAATAAAATTCGTATTATACACGAATTTTTTTGTATCTTTCAGAAACGTATAATACTTGGCGTAATTTTGACAGATTCAAATAATTACGTAAATTTTAAACATGCAAAAATTTAAACGTGTTCCGTATAAATTATTTAAAATAATTGACAAAAAAACGTGGTAGGAACCTATTTAATTAACCAAATTTGACAGCATATTTAAAAATATGAAGTTTCTAACCTCAATATTTTCTTTTTTTCGTATTTTTGACCAAAATTTTGAACATATTAATTTGTACTGAGCCAATCTATACTCGTACTTTTGTCGTCCCGAATTTTTTTCGTTTGTCGAATTGCTAACAAGGGACTTGACAAATGCATCAAGAAATCAATAATTTTCCTTGCACTTGAATGGAGAGAATGTGATATATTAAGGTAATTTTTAAAGGCATTCCACATTTTACTTCAGGACAGCCCAACAAAGTTGGCAGTCCTAACATTAAGGAGTATTGCCAACTTCGTTCACAGTCTATCTTAATATTCAAATTCTTTAGGACTGTCAGCTTTCTTGGCAGTCCTACTTCATGTTAGGACTGCCAACAAATTTGCAGTCTGTAATGCCTATTGTTCGTATTACGTATTTTGGAATACGTGTACGTAATCTGACTCGTATTGCTTGACTCCTGGCTTGGTTCCGCTTGTTTGGGTTGGCTTGGTTCAGCTTGGGCTGCTTATTGGTTCATCATGAACCAAGGGGGAGAACCCTTACCTGCCACCACCATCCCCATTTATTAGTCCAACTCTTTCTCTCTCCACATTCACTCTTCTTCTTCCTCACCATTACTCTCCACCTACACCCAAGAGCCCTAGGCAAGTGCAATTTTGCTTCATGATGGATCTCAAGTTTTATTATTCCATTCTCTTCTTTACATGATTATAAGCCTCTTTAGAACTTTGAGTTTTTAATTTTGATGGATAGATTCTTCTAGATCTACTTTATAACTTTTAGTTCATGGAGTTTTCTTGGTTTTGATCTACTAAAACTTGTTATTTTCGAAAACTAATAGTTCCATGAGCAAGAGCACGAAATTTCGTGTGAATTTGGTTTTTGATTCACCTCATTTCGAGTTAAAATGAAGTTTTTATGGCCAAAACAAGTTTTCTGGATTTTTCATGTCGGCTGAGTGGAATTTTACGCTAGGGACCCTGGAATTGCGTATTTTACGCTAGGGACCCTGGAATTTTACGCTAGGGACCCTGGAATTGCGTATTTTACGCTGGATATCATCCAGAATATAAGATTTTACGCTAGGGACCCTGAAATTGCGTATTTTACGCTGGATATCATCCAGAATGTAAAATTTTATGCTAGGGACCCTGGAATTGCGTATTTTACGCTGGATATCATCCAGAATATAAGATTTTATGCAGGGAATCCTGAAATTGCGTATTTTATGCTGGATGGTACCCAGAATGTAAAATTTTACGCTGGAACCCTCCCCTTTTACGTATTTTGCGCAGAATTAAATTTTTGGCATAAAAAGTGCACAGAATGACTGTTTTTGCCAAGTTTAGTTATTTTCTAGCCAGAATTTCGAAAAAACTTAAAACATGAAAGTTTTAGATCTCTGTCTTGACTTTACGAATATTTCTGGAACACCTCATTTTGAGTCCGTATGTGGAAGTTATGCCCCGTCTTCCCTGAGTCGCATGATTCTTCCACAACTCTTGCACCCTGTTTATATTTAGTTATTGCACATACGTTTATACCAGGTTAAATGTTAATTTTAAATATGTTCCATGACATAATGGTGACCCGTCGTGGTGCACTCTTGACAGTGAATTTGACATGATATATATCTCGAATGCGGTTGTGACGGCTAGCATGTCGTGACAGAATTGAATGGCCTGGACACCGTGGGTGATTGTGTTTGTACAAAATAAACCAGTACTGTCTTGCATCATGTCTAGGATAGGGATCCCTGAGTACCACGGTCAGGGATACCTACAGTAATTGACTAAGGCTAATAAACTAGAATAATTCAGTAGACATGAAGAGATTTTCAGCTACAGGCAATCCCATTATCTAAGCGCATTAAGTGGACTTGTAGCCTACCGAAGAGTAGGGCTCATTTCCAGCACACAGTCACGTGTTGCATTCTTCATAAACGGACATTCGACCCGTATAACCGGATGGTCTGCAGGGCTTGTGGCTGTTGGGATAATCTCATTGCATCTTGCTAATAGCTAGGCCTGTGATAACCCTAGTTAGTTAAAAGTATCAAGCCGTACTCTTGATTGGCCGTGATTGATTGGATGGAGTTTATTCCAGCTTAGTCTTATCCTGATCCTGTGCAATATTGTGACATGACATGATTATTGACGCTTGCCTTAACAATAACGATCGGGAGTCCAGTTCTGTTCAGGCGAAGGGTTACAACCCCGGTCCTTGTTTGGTTTAACGGTTGTAACCTGGCTCCCGGAGCAGTTCTGTGTCATCTCTTCGTTTATTATCTTATTGTAACCCCATGCCATGCTCGTTATGTTTTACCTTACCTTAATACCATGATCATTTATACTGGCCTTAGCAATAAAGATCGGGGGTCCAGTTCTGTTTAGGCGAAGGGTTACAACCCCGGTCCTTGTTTGGTTTAAGGGTTCTAACCTGGCTCCCGGAGCAGTTCTGTGTCCTCTCTTCGTTTATTGTCTTCACTGTACCAATAGTATTTGAGACGGGTTTCTATTCAGGTGAAGGGCTGCAACCCCGGTCCTTGTTTGGTTTAAGGGTTGTGACCTGGCTACTTGAATGGTTTCCTCGTACTCAGTTTACTGTTGTTATCTCTATTATTATCAGTACTTTATTTATTATCTTTAATATTCTGTTTTGATATACTGGTTTTAGTCCCTAAGTGAAGCCTCCTTTGTGGCACTTACTCTTTCTGGGGTCTGACCCAGCTGGTTTTGTGTGGCCAGATATCGGAGCAGTACCAGAGGATCCACCTGTCTTCCAGCCAGATGGTGAACACCAGGTGTAACCCTGGCAACGAGTGGGTTTCTTTTTGTCCTCCCACTTTATTGTAAAAAAATTATTCTTTTTAGGCGTTTAGCCAACGAGCACGTGTTAGCTCGTATTGCATCTTTATTTACTGTCTGCCTATGGCTGTAACATGATTGACAGATCCTAGGGTTGATCATGCACGACTGAACTCTTGCTAGTCTTGACATTTTGTACGACTAGCTTCATGATCATCCATTATGTAATGTATGGGATGCATTGCTATTATATATTTGGTGCTCTGACATCTTGTAACTATCATTGCTTGCTTGAGATTGAGACAATAGGCTTGTCCATGACCATAGGAGACTGTTGGCTTGTAGTTAAACCCTCATATATCTAGACAGCTGTGACCGTATAGCGATGTGGGTTGTACTTCAATATACGTAGCTGGCTATGTACGCCCCCGCTCTCCAGTATTCTGGTTCTGGGGTGTTACATTGGTTTAAGTGGTGGCCCATGCAGGTCTTGTGAATCAAGATATGTGAGGGTTTACCGAATAGATGTCTCAATCAGCACCCGCCCTTAATCTCTGCCCGTATCTTTTAATCCCTGAGATTCTCGACCTGATCACATGCTTGTATCGTTGATCTGTCTTGGTCCTTCCTTATTGTTTTCTATGTCGTCTTCTTCAGCGACATTGTTCTCGGACATGCCGATCAGCAAGGCGAAGCACCTCCCGTGGACCAGCAGGAACCCGGAGATCAAGTCCAACATTCAGGAGTTACCTCCAGAGTCATGCCTACTGGAGGAGAGCCACCAGTTCAGCCCGTCCAGCCTGCAGAGCCTGATGATGGCACTTTGATAGGTCTCATCAGGTCACTATTAGCCTCCCAGGATCGTCGAGGAGATGCCTTGCACCAGGCGGTGGCAGACGCTTTGACCAGAGGAGGTCATCAGGGTAATAGCGCGGCCAACAGCTTCAAGCACTTGAACCCTCCCTTCTTCGACGACAGTGAAGATGCGATCGCTGCAGATGCATGGCTTCAGGACACAGAGGTGATTCTAGAAGCAGCCATAACTCCAGAGAACGAGAAGGTGGCCGTGGTGTGCCTACAACTATTGGATCTTGTCCGCAACTGGTGGACGGTGCAGGCCGTTGGATTAGTGGCCCTATTGCCTGGGCAGTATTCAGAAAGAGATTCCAGACCAAGTATTTTGATGTTGTAGCTCGGTATGATCTACAGACGAGGTTCACCAATCTGAAGCAGATGGGCAGGACGGTCGACGGATATGCGACCGAGTTTTTGAGACTTAGTCGGTTTGCTCCCACCTTGGTAGCAACCGAGTTCGATAGAGCCCAGCGGTTCCAGCAGGGGCTCCACCTAGAGATTTTGTTGGCAGTGGAGCAGTTTGAGCATCAGACCTTTGATGCAGTACTAAGGGCAGCTCGGAGGCATGAGTATACCTCCCAGAGGATTATGGACAGGACCGAAGGTCGAAAGCGATCTCACGGCCAGATGAATCAGTCATCAGCACCAGCCCCGGCAGCCAGGGCTTTGACTATTGGAGCTCCGAGGCGGGCGGCCTCAGTGACGTCGGTTCAGCCTTCCATCCCGACGCACCCTCAGCAGCAGAAGCAGAAACAGTCTTCCGCAGTAGGATGTTCACACTGCGGAAAGTCAGGGCATGTGGTATCAGAGTGTCGCAGTGCACAAGGTTTGTGCTTGGTTTATGGTACCCCAGACCACAGGGTTGGGAACTGCCCGAACAGGGGGAGTTCATCGGCCTTCTCTAGTCCTTCAGTTCGAGGACCAGCACCAGTCCAGCAGCAGCAGAAGCTGCAGTACCCGTTTTTGAGGCCATTGCCGATGCAGGCCCAGGCATTCCAGCAGCAGAGACCGCAGCAGTATGCCCAAGCCCAAGCCCTGATCCAGAGCAGGCAGAGAAATTTTCAGCAGAGGGGACCCACACCCAGAGGACATGGTCAAGTGCTGGCCTTGACCATGGGAGAAGAAGGATTAGCGCCCGATGAGGTAGTGGCATGTACTATTCTCGTCAACACCTTTCCAGCTTCAGTATTATTTGATTCTGGTGTCTCGTATTCATTTATGTCTGCACGATTCGCGACACGGATAGGACTGGAACCCGAGTTATTATCAATAAGGCTCAATATACTTACTGGTAACGATCTTGTGGGAGTAGATAGAGTATTTTCTTCATGTCGGGTCGTAGTTAGCGGTAGATAGTTTCTCGCTAGGTTCATAGAATTTCCGATGGCCGATTATGATATGGTCTTAGGGATTGATTGGTTGAGGGACCAGTATGCCAGGGTAGATTGCCATATTGGCATGATTGCTTTTAGCATCCCAGGCGAGCCAGAGTTTTCCTTCTCCCGAGGCAAAGTTGAACCTTCTCCTCCCGTATTGTGGATGGCAGTAGCAGCAGTGCAGTTGCCCCGGATCATCGAGGAGTTTCCAGATGTTTCCCAGAAGAGCTTCCAGGAATGCCGCCAGAGCGAGAGATCGAGTTCACCATAGACTTGATCCCCGGGACCGCACCTGTGTCAGAGAGAGTCTATAGGATGGCGCCATCAGAATTGGAGATATTGTACAAAATGATTGAAGAACTCAGGACCAAGGGATTTATTCGTGCTAGTGGATCGCCTTGGAGAGCCCCGATACTTTTTATGAAAAAGAAGGATGGTATGTCCAGATTATGTGTTGACTATCGTACCTTGAACTCAGTAACAATCAAGAACATATATCCTCTTCCAAGGATAGATGACTTGTTTGATCAACTCAGAGGAGCAGCAGTATTCTCGAAGATAGATTTGTGGTCAGGGTACCACCAGCTCAGAGTCAGAGAGCAGGACATCCTGAAGACGGCATTCAGATCTAGATATGGACATTGAAAGTTCTTTGTTATGCCATTTGGAGCAACCAATGCGCCGACTGTATTCATGGACCTCATGAATCGCATCTTCATGCCTTATTTGGATCAGTTCGTGATTGTGTTCATAGACGACATCCTGGTCTATAGCAAGAGTGAAGCGGAGCATGAGCAGCATCTCAAAGTTGTCCTCCAGATTCTCCGAGAGCACCAGTTGTATGCCAAGTTCAGTAAATACGAGTTCTGGCTCGATCGCATTTCGTACTTAGGTCATATCATCACCAGAGGAGGAGTAGAAGTAGATCCCCAGAAGATCGTGGCTATCAAAACGTGGCCAGTGTCCAGCACAGTTGCAGAAGTTTGCAGTTTTCTTGGATTGGCCGGCTACTACCGGCGATTTGTTTCGCACTTCGCTCGGATTTCAGCACCACTGACGCAGTTAACCCGCAAGGATGTCCAGTTTGCTTGGACATCAGAATGTCAGAATTCTTTTGAGAAGTTGAAGCGAGGCTTGATGACGGCACCCATTCTCACACTTCCAGATGGGACCGAAGGATTCTCAGTGTATTGTGATGCATCAAGCCGAGATTTAGGATGTGTTTTGATGCAACATAGAAAGGTAATAGCTTATGCGTCACTACAACTTCGTGATCATGAGAGAAATTACCCAACCCACGACTTGGAGCTGGCAGCCGTGGTGTTTGCGCTAAAGCTTTGGAGACACTACTTGTATAGAGATAGGGTGGAGATTTTCACCGATCACAAGAGCCTGAAGTATGTGTTCACTCAGAAGAATCTTAACATGCGTCAGAGGAGATGGCTAGAGCTGCTTGTGGATTATGATGTCAACCTGCAGTACCATCCTGGGAAGGCCAGCGTTGTTGCAGACGCATTGAGCAGGAGAGCCGGAGTTTACTTTCTGACAGCGCAACCAGAATTGTTAGCAGATCTTCAGAAGATGGATATAGAAGTTGTCCTTCCTACCAGTGTGGCATTGATGGCCAGCATGCAAATTCAGTCCAGTATAGTTGAGAGAATCAAGATAGCTCAGTCCTCCGATTCTAAGCTTCAGCGGCTTATGACAGAATGTGTAGCAGGGCGAAGACCAGAATTATGCATTCATGAGGATGGTACACTTTGACATGGTAAGCGTCTTTGTGTACCCAGTGGAGATATCAGACAGGAAGTCATGACCGAAGCTCACAGTTCTCAGTATTTGATTCATCCAGGTGGCACGAAGATGTACCGAGATATCCGTCAGCACTTTTGGTGGAATGGCATGAAGAGGGAGATAGCTCGGTTTGTCTCTCGGTGTTTGGTTTGCCAACAGGTTAAAGCTGAACATCAGAGGCCAGCTAGACTACTTCAGCCCTTGCCAATTCCAGAATGAAAGTGGGAGCATATGGATTTTGTGACTGGATTGCCTAGATCCCCAGTTGGTAGAGATGTTATCTGGGTGATAGTTGACAGGCTCACGAAGGTGGCTCACTTTCTCCCGTTCAGAGTTGGTCAGTCGACGGCTCAGCTAGCGGAGATGTATCTCCGATAGATTGTCAGATTGTACGGAGTACCAGTTAGTACCACCTCGGACAGAGATTCAAAATTTACGTCACACTTTTGGCGTAATCTGTAAGAGAGTTTGGGAACTCACCTCCAGTTCAGCTCAGCTTATCACCCGCAGACAGATGGTCAGTCGGAGCGCACGATCCAGACTCTTGAGGATATGTTAAGATCTTGTACGCTCGACTTCGGTGGTTCGTGGGAAGATCACCTGCACCTGGTGGAGTTCTCGTACAACAATAGTTTCCAAGCCAGTATCCAGATGGCACCGTTCGAGGCACTGTATGGTAGCAAGTGCAGATCCCCACTAGCATAGGACGATGTTGGAGAAAGGCAGATGCTTGGTCCCGAGTTGATCACTCAGACAGTTGAGGTGGTCAGGAGAGTCAGAGATCATCTTCGTGTTGCACAAAATTGTCAGCGCCATTGGGCCGATTCTCATCGGCGTCCCCTTGAATTTTCTGTCAACGACCATGTATTTCTTAGGATCTCGCCTAACCGTGACGTCATTCGTTTCGGCGTACGGGGAAAGCTTAGTCCTAGGTATGTAGGACCGTTCGATATTCTGGAGCGAGTAGGAGATGTGTCCTATCATCTCGCTCTTCCGCCATCTCTGAGTGAGGTGCATGACGTGTTCCATGTATCCCAACTACGATAGTATATTCCGGACCCGAGCCACATCCTGGATCATTTGAAATTGGTTGTGGGTACCAACCTTTCGTATGAGGAGAGGCCCGTATCCATATTGGACTGGAGAGAGAGATACTCAAGAACAAGACTATCAAGTTAGTCCGAGTTGCTTGGGGTCATCACTCTTTGGATGAGTCAAAGTGGGAGCGTGAGGATGATATCCGATCGCGATATCCCGACCTGTTTGACTCGTGAGGTATAATATCTTTCTTATGCCTCATGCCTTCGATTCCTTGCTTGCATAAATAAATGCTTGATTGCTTGACTAGTATAGCTTGCCTGTGATTAGTATAGCTTGTCCTTGCATCTCCAGCCTCCTGATTAAATTCCGAGGACGGAATTCTTTTAAGGTAGGGAGAGTTGTAATGCCTATTGTTCGTATTATGTATTTGGAATACGTGTACGTAATCTGACTCGTATTGCTTGACTCCTGGCTTGGTTCGGCTTGTTTGGGTTGGCTTGGTTCGTCTTGGGTTGCTTATTGGTTCATCATGAACCAAGGGGGAGAACCCTTACCTACCACCACCATCTCCATTTATTAGTCCAACTCTTTCTCTCTCCACATTCACTCTTCTTCTTCCTCACCATTACTCTCCACCTACACCAAAGAGCCCTAGGCAAGTGAAATTTTGCTTTATGATGGATCTCAAGTTTTATTGTTCCATTCTCTTCTTTACATGATTATAAGCCTCTTTTGAACTTGGAGTTTTTAATTTTGATGGATAGAGTCTTCTAGATCTACTTTATAACTTTTAGTTCATGGAGTTTTCTTGGTTTTGATCTACTAAAACTTGTTATTTTCGAAAACTAATAGTTTCATGAGCAAGAGCACGAAATTTTGTGTGAATTTGGTTTTTGATTTACCTCATTTCGAGTTAAAGTGAAGTTTTTATGGCCAAAACAAGTTTTCTGGATTTTTCATGTCGGCTGAGTGGAATTTTACGCTAGGGACCCTGGAATTACGTATTTTACGCTGGATATCATCCAGAATGTAAAATTTTACGCTAGGGACCCTGAAATTGCGTATTTTACGCTGGATATCATCCATAATGTAAGATTTTACGCTAGGGACCCTGAAATTGCGTATTTTACGCTGGATATCATCCAGAATGTAAGATTTTACGCTAGGGACCATGGAATTGCATATTTTATGCTGGATATCATCCAGAATGTAAGATTTTACGCTAGGGACCGTAGAATTACGTATTTTACGCTGGATGGTACCCAGAATATAAAATTTTATGCTGGAACCCTCCCCTTTTACGTATTTTGCGCAGAATTAAATTTTTAGCATAAAAAGTGCACAGAATGACTGTTTTTGCCAAGTTTAGCTATTTTCTAGCCAAAATTTCGAAAAAACTTAAAACATGAAAGTTTTAGATCTCTGTCTTGACTTTACGAATATTTCTGGAGCACCTCATTTTGAGTCCGTATGTGGAAGTTATGCCCCGTCTTCCCTGAGTCGCATGATTTTTCCACAACTCTTGCACCCTGTTTATATTTAGTTATTGCATATACGTTTATACCAGGTTAAATATTAATTTTAAATATGTTCCATGACATAATAGTAACCCGTCGTGGCGCACTCTTGACAGTAAATTTGACATGATATATATCTCGAATGCGGTTGTGACGGCTAGCATGTCGTGACAGAATTGAATGGCCTGGACACCGTGGGTGATTGTGTTTGTACAAAATAAACCAGTACTGTCTTGCATCATGTCTAGGATAGGGATCCCTGAGTACGACGGTCAGGGATACCTACAGTAATTGACTAAGGCTAATAAACTAGAATAATTCAGTAGACATGAAGAGATTTCCAGCTACAGGCAATCCCGTTATCTGGGTGCATTAAGTGGACTTGTAGCCTACCGAAGAGTAGGGCTCATTTCCAGCACACAGTCACGTGTTGTATTCTTCATAAACGGACATTCGACCCAGATAACCGGATGGTCTGCAGGGCTTGTGGCTGTTGGGATAATCTTATTGCATCTTGCTAATAGCTAGGCCTGTGATAACCCTAGTTAGTTAAAAGTATCACGCCGTACTCTTGATTGGCCGTGATTGATTGGATGGAGTTTATTCCAGCTTAGTCTTATCCTGATCCTGTGCAAGATTGTGACATGACATGATTATTGACGCTTGCCTTAACAATAACGATCGGGAGTCCAGTTCTGTTCAGGCGAAGGGTTACAACCCCGGTCCTTATTTGGTTTAAGGGTTGTAACCTGGCTCCCGGAGCAGTTCTGTGTCCTCTCTTCGTTTATTGCCTTATTGCAACCCTATGCCATGCTCGTCATGTTTTACCTTACTTTAATACCATGATCATTTATACTGGCCTTAGCAATAAAGATCGGGGGTCCAGTTCTGTTCAGGCGAAGGGTTACAACCCCGGTTCTTGTTTGGTTTAAGGGTTGTAACCTGGCTCCCGGAGCAATTCTGTGTCCTCTATTCGTTTATTGTCTGCACTGTACCAATATTATTTGAGACGGATTTTT
This sequence comes from Iris pallida, assembly GCA_029216955.1. Classification (NCBI taxonomy): domain Eukaryota; kingdom Viridiplantae; phylum Streptophyta; class Magnoliopsida; order Asparagales; family Iridaceae; genus Iris; species Iris pallida. The sequence continues at coordinate 4,942,860 of JANAVB010031019.1, read as the reverse complement.
ATTCAGGTGAAGGGCTGCAACCCCGGTCCTTGTTTGGTTTAAAGGTTGTGACCTGGCTACTTGAATGGTTTTCTCGTACTCAGTTTACTGTTGTTATCTCTATTATTATCAGTACTTTATTTATTATCTTTAATATTCTGTTGTGATATACTAGTTTTAGTCCCTAAGTGAAGTCTCCTTTGTGGCACTTGCTCTTTCTGGGGTCTGACCCATCTGGTTTTGTGTGGCCAGATATCGGAGCAGTACCAGAGGATCCAGCTGTCTTCCAGCCAGATGGTGAACACCAGGCGTAACCCTGGCAACGAGTAGGTTTTTTTTGTCCTCCCACTTTATTGTAAAAAAATTATTCTTTTGTGGCGTTTAGCTGACGAGCACGTGTTAGCTCGTATTGCATCTTTATTTACTGTCTGCCTACGGGCTGTAACATGATTGACAGATCCTAGGGTTGATCATGTACGACTGAACTCTTGCTAGTCTTGACATTTTGTACGACTAGCTTCATGATCATCCATTATGTAATGTATGGGATGCCTTGCTATTATATATTTGGTGCTCTGACATCTTGTAACTATCATTGCTTGCTTGAGATTGAGACAATAGGCTTGTCCATGACCATAGGAGACTGTTGGCTTGTAGTTAAACCCTCATATATCTAGACAGCCGTGACCGTATAGCGAGGTGGGTTACACTTCAATATGCGTAGCTGGCTATGTACGCCCCCGCTCTCCAGTATTCTGGTTCTGGGGCGTTACACAGTCCAAGGACCGACCTGTCCTGGAGTAATATGTGGAATGCCTTTAGAAATTACCAATATTAATTAATGCATATTTATGATATAGGCCCCTCAAGATTTTCTTATTCCCAATAAAAATTTTTATTCTTGTTATTTGAGAGGAGACCATATTTCTGGGGTAATTAGCGTTTAGACCCTGAATTTTATACTGTTTAGACTTTAAGCCCACACATATCCAATTGAAGAATTTAGACATGGATTTTTTTTTATTTTTTTTTTACATTATATCCTCCTTAATATATGGATATTTTATTATCAAACATGAATGGAGAGTATAATAGAAAAAAAAGATACAAAAAATAAAAATTCTGGGTCTAAACTCTCCAATTGGACATGTCATGGCTTAAACTCTAAAATGATTTAAAACCCAGGGTCCAAACACTATATAGCCCTATATATTATTACGATTAAGCTATTCCTAGAAATGGTAGTTCATGTAATTCAGTCAAATAAGGTAGGCCGGTCCGGGAGGTTAGATTGCTATAGCTTGAACTAATTTGGTTGCTCATTTATCCTTATTAAAAGAATAATAACAACATATATATATATATATATATATATATATATATATATATATATATATATATATATATATATATATATATATATATATATATAGGGAGCGGATCAAAAGTCCTTCTTAAAAAATTCCCCTCACTCTAATTCGTAATATTAATGTTAAAATTAATGTTAATGTTAATATTAATTTTTTTATATTTTTTTATATTAATGTTAATGTTAATGCTAATATTAATGTTAATGTTAATATTAATTTTAATGTTAAGTTTAATGTTAATTTTAGTATTTAATGTTAATATTAACATTAATATTAACATTAACTTTAATATTAACGTTAATATTAACATTAAATTACGAATTAGAGTGAGGGGGGTTTTCTAAGGGGGGCCTTTTGATCCGCTTCCATATATATATATATATATATATATATATATATATATATATATATATATATATATATATATATATATATATATATAGACGGGTGCTTGTAGCTCAAGTGGCTAGGCGCACCGGCACTTGGGGCATCGGACGGAGTTCGAGCCCCCACGGGGGCGGCTTGGTGGTTCGCCCACGGCCCCCGGGCCAAGCGGTGGCTGGGTGTCTTCGACACGGCCGCTTGGTTTTAGAAGAGAAATATATATATATATATATATATATATATATATATATATATATATATATATATATATATATATATATAATTTTTTTAGTAAAATTAAGATTACTTTGTGTGTTTTAGCTTGAAGTATACCATAAAATCTTGAGTACCAAAAAAAAGAAAAAGTAAGTCCGGTCATATTACTTTATAAACTAGCACAATTTGGTTTAAAAATGCTCTTATATATTTGAAACAAATTCTTCAATGATGTGTGATCATACTTAGCCTCCTCTAACAGATCATTTTGAATTGAGATCATAGATAATCCATTTAATCTTTGTTCTGGTGGTCCAAATGTAATTTTTTTATCAACTTTAACCTAGAAAGCTGATTTTGTCGAAACAACTGTGACCAATATAGTTAACAAAATTTAATAAGCAATCCAAGCATTCCAAAACTAACCATCTTTCTAATAAGATTTTAAGTAGAGCTGTCAAGACGGGCCGGCAGGGCAGGACGGTCCGTAACCCACCATTGTCGGGGCGGGGCAGGCCGACCCACCATTTTGGCGGGCTGAAATTTTTTTAACCCAATCCAACCCACCGGCGGGCCGCAGGCTAGGCGGGCCGGCTCGCTTAATTTTTTAAATTTTTTTAATTATTATTTAGTTTCTTAAAAGGAAAAAAATTATATATATAATATTTTCTACTCGCTCTCATATGCAGCAAATTACAAGTAAAATACAAGAAACATTATAATAGTAAATATTTCTTTAAAACACCTTCATTCATGTAAATAAATGACCAAATTTAATATTTTATACGTCATTACTTGTATTAAATGAGAATTTTTATCATTTATAATACATATCTCATATATATGCTAAATAAAAAATTAAAAATTTTATAAAAAAAAGATGGCGGGCCAACCCACTTGGCCCGCGGGCTATCCCACCGCGGGACGGGCTACTAGCGGGCCAGCCCACCTCGGTCCGCCTGTTTGGCGGGCTCCTAAATGCTCGGCCAAACCCACTTTTTTGGCGGACGGGGCGGGGCGGGCCGACCCAACGGGCTTAGTCCATTTTGACAGCTCTAATTTTAAGTTAAGGTTGTCAATTAGTTTGTTATTTCTCTGTACAATATTGTTTTTAAGTATATAAAGAAAAGGCACATCTAGTTTGTGTTCTATTTGTAATCTAGCCATAAAATTAAAGAAAAGGCACATCTAGTTTGTGTTCTATTTGTAATCTAGCCATAAAATTAATCCCATAACTGGTTAATGATCTTAATATCCATTAAAAAAATTTAGAGAATAAATGAGGATGAGAGTTGGGAAGAAAATATGGGGTGACTAAAGGAGGGACGAAAATCGAGATAGGTGGTCGAGGGATGGAGAAGACGATGTCGATGCCGCGGTTGTGAGGAAGGGTTGATCATTGGAGCATTTTTTCACTATAAATGGATGTGAAAAATTAAATCCTACTTATGTCACATCCACTTTGTTAAAGAATACATGGACCAATCCAACTATAACACTAAGTATGTTGTATTTATTTTTATCCATAGAAAAATTTAGGATGAAAATATATTACCATATTTATTTGGGTTATAAAAAAATTATTTTCGAGAACTAGAAATATCGGATAAATAGTTTATCCATAAAATATGTGAATCATATTCCTTAAAAATAGGTAGGTACATCGGAAAAAAAATTGCTTAAAATTGCTTCTTCTTCTTTTTATCATTTTTAGCGTTATCTTCGTTTTTATCATTTTCCCTCTTTTTTGTCGTTTTTTGGTCACTTTTTATCATTTTTGTCACTTTTTTTTCTTTCCTTTTTTTGTCTTTTTGGTCCCTTTTGTCTTTTTTGGTATTTTTTTAATCATTTTTTGTCCTTTTTGGACTTTTTTGTTGTACGTCATCGTCGACGGGTGCACCAAGTCTCGGAAAGACGTCCACTCTCGTTGGCATGGTCGTTGCAAGTCGTCCCTTCTTCGTACGTCTCATGTGGCAGTTTCTAGACTTATTCATCTTCTCCTCAAGATCAAAAGCAAACTGATTTGCCGCACTGTCACGACCCGCACCCAGTGTAATGGGCACGAGACGTGGGTACGTCCAGCCTACGTCGCAGTGTCGGCGGTAGAACGCTGTCCTGCAGGGCCAGCCCTGGGGCCGTGCCAATAGTGCGGCCGCACAGGGCCTCCAATTTTTGGGGGCCTCAAAAAAAATATTAGGATTAGTTTTATAATTTTGTATTTCAAGTTATTCCTTTTTTTTCTCAATTCCTACTCTACAAGACCTCCAATTCTTGGATCCCTATTCCCTACTGACTCTAAGATTCATATTTATAATCATAGAAAAAAAAGGATTTCTTAAAGATATTGCTCTAACCGGTGTGTTAATTGCTATTTTGTTTCTAAAGATCCCTCAATTGTTAGATGAATTTATTTTCTACAATAATGATCAGATTTTTTTTATATATATAATTTAAGAATTTGGATGTGCAGGCATATTTATTTAAGAAATAATGATGTCGAAGACCGGAGCTCTTGGTCTTGTATCAGGTTACTCAGGTCCATAGTCGGTCATATGGTTTACGGGACCTATGACAAAATTTAAAATTTGGGCCATTGTTCTCACATAAATAAATTTTTTTAGCATTTTTACAAGCAAAATCATCTATTAAACTATCAAAATCATCAATCAAACTATCATATATTTTTTTTCGATTGGAGCACTGGCTTTTTTATTGCTTCCAGATTGGGTCTTTATTTTTTTTTTCTTTTTTGATATATCTAGTCTATTGTAAAATTACGGGACTTCCAAAATTGGGAGCCCATGACGGTCGCCCACCTCGTCTGTACCATGGGCTGGCCCTGCTTAGGTCTTGTAGGCTCTAAATTGTGTGATTACATATTACTTCCCATTTGGGTATTGATCGTTATTCATTTTATTATATGTTTTCATCAACAAAAAAATTTGACGCCAGATTTAGACAATTTAACGGTCAGTACGTCTTCTATCTAAAACAACTTTATTATACTATATAATGTGTTTGAATATAGATAATTTGAACTTTAATTATTTTGTTAGTGACTACCTATAGATTCAGCTATAATATACAATCAAGAGCATCTCCAGAGATTTTGATAAAGACATATAATAATATATTTAAAAATATGAATAAATAAATTTAGGCCACATTTTAAAATTTGCACAGGGCCTCCAGTTATTAAGGACCGGCCCTGCTGTCCTGGGTCCAACATCTAACACAATCTAGAAAGTACTCCGGATGGAGAATAATATATAAATGGTACTACTCAATCACAATAACTAAGACAGAGTGGAAGAAAGATAATCACAGCAGAGAGTTATAATATGAATATAAATCCCGGTGTAAAAACTACACCATAACAAGTCTCAATACGACCACAAAGTCTCATAACTAAAAGATAATATAAGACTAATCTAACTCAAGGCAAGTCCTCAGTGACTACTGGATCCTGCTGAGGGTCCAGGTCACCTGTGTCAACTAGGCCTGCTCTATAGTAGGTGTCGCAGCAATCATCATCATCTGTAATATTTCAACAGGTCCAGTCAGGACATGAACGAATACATATCTCTCACACAGTTCATAACATGAAAGGAAATATAAAACAAGCTATATAATAATATACATGAACTGCTGATAAGGAAATGAGACTGTAAAAGAGAGAACATGATATATAAAAATAAATATACAGGATGTACAAGAGAACTGAACTAACTACGTGATGTAGAGCACAATCTGGTTATGTAAACTGGCTTAGGTTATACATGACTTAAATCTAGTTTGGAGTTGCACATAAAAAGGGTGTAGATCACATAACCAAATAAATACTCCTCCTGTCCTAATCAGTACACAAGGATCTGTCCAGGTTATGTTATTACACATGAATGTAGTGCGTCACATGGATAGCTAGTCCACATGCACACTGGGTTATACATGAAGGCTCACATGATGATGAGTGTACATGAATGTCACATGAGTATACATGAATAAGTACGAATACAATGAGTAGGCGATACACATGATAAAGTACATGAGCATAATATATCCAATGTATCCGAGGGGATAACATCGCATGAAGAGATCCATATAGTACTAATCCGTGATATATCGTGACAGCAACAAGTAAACTAGTCTATAACAAGTAAATATGTCCAAACAATAATGAAACGGTCAGAAAATGTACTCGCCTGACAATCTGAGCTGCTGATGAGAATGTGTAACTGTACTGGAGTGATGCAAACCTATTTCAAACAACCACAAGTGACAACAAGGTCTAACATATCATAAGGAATGCCTACAATGCACTTCTACATGATTCTAGGTCATTCTAGGTCAAAGTCAACCCTTGGTCAACTCTAGTCAAACCTGGTTTACCCAAGGTCAACTAGTCCGTTTACTAATTTCTAGGTCATACACAAAATTTTAGGTCATTCGGAGTTCGTTTGAGTCGATTTGGATCGAGTTTGACCCAAAGTTGACTTTTGTCAACATGGTCAACTTGTCGGCCAATTCGACCAAACTAGACTCCTAACGACGATCCTAATATGTCCAAACACTTCCTATAGTCATATCACAAGAAATTATTGCATTACCTACATTTACACATTTATCACAATTAATATATATATATATATATATATATATATATATATATATATATATATATATATATATATATATATATATATATATATATATATACATACATAGACAAATATATATACATATATATATATATAAGTTAGGAAATGAAATATGATTTGTGAGTGAACATTGATGTTGGGGCTGCTGGTACGGAGTCTTAATCTGAGAACAAAAATAATGTGAGACTACAAGAGTATTCTATGTATAAGATATACATTACTATATATTACAATCTATAGTAATATATATATATATATATATATATATATATATATATATATATATATATATATATATATATATATATACACATATAGGCATATATCCGTATATAGGTATATACCCAAGTATAAAACCAACGAAGGTCGATCTCGATCCTGGAGTAAGCTCCCAAGTCTGAAATCGAAGTCACGACCCTCACATAACCACATTTTTGAAATTAGGCCTAAAGGAAATTAATATATATATATATATATATATATATATATATATATATATATATATATATATATATATATATATATATATATATATGTATAATAGGTAAAACACCATATATGCTCAAAAATGGCTAGAAATTATGAATCAACCCCGAGAGTCGATTCCCACAAGTCCCAAACAGTGTCCAAGGACCAAAAACTCAGAAATTATCGTCAAAATTTTCAGAAATCAAAATATCACATAAATCTCAAAATTTCCAATTCAATGAAAACCCGATTTTCACAAAATGACTCAAAATGCAAAATAATCAGAATTAATCCACGAAACTTGAAAAATAGGTCGGTCTCGACATGTGGGACGTACTCGGGTATTCCCCGGGTCGAAACCGTGTCAGTATCGTATCCAGCGAACGAGTATCGAAAAACCCGATACGCGCGTGAATCGAATCGGTACGGACTGGATTTCTTGCTCGTTTCTGATCCATCTCTCGTGAAACTTCGTGTACACCTAGGCGTACACATCCCCGACCTACTGGCCGAGTTATCGTGTGGCCAAGTGTCGTGTTCGACACGCACGCAGAGCGTGTCCACGCGTGGGTGGGCCCGCGTGCACAGCCCCATGCACAACGTCGTGCACGCGTGCCATCGAGTCTAGGGACTTGTGTGTCCCACTTCGTGTCGCATGTTCGTGTGCTAGGCTAGGATAGGTATAGGGCTACACGTTGGACACCCTGATTCGTGTCCACATGTCGTGTCGTGTCCGTACGAACTGCATTTCAGCGGCGGCTGTCCCGTGCTCGCGCGTGTGCGCGATCAATGCCGACGGGATTTCTCCCTCGTTTCTCGATGAAACTTTGGGAGCGTGATCCCAGTCATGGCCCCCACCTACACGCCAATTTTCACATGACCACGTGGCATGTGCGTCGAGGAATCACCCCCGAGTAGCAGGGCACGCGCGCGGCCTGGCGTGCAGCGCATTCTTGTCCTGTTTGGACACGGACACAAGTCCGATTCGTGTCGAAACCTATGGGGTCGTGATCCTCGTGTATATGGCTATCCAAATATGTAAAAAGATTTGACAGAAAATAGAATTTAATTCGTTGCGATATTTCGTCGAACACCTACGCTTATTAACCGATACGTGTCCGATACGGATACCAAATAAATGTAAAATTGGATAGAATTAATTCTACAGGTCATGGGTACCTAGATGCTCACTATCATGAAGAAAAATTAGGAAAAACTATACTAGGTTAGGATTTACCTATTGAGAGTCAAGGATCTCAATACAAAGGACTCTCCAAACGCTCCAACGGTCGAGTACCCTCAAGCAAATGCCTCCACCACCTTGCTAGCACTACTCCAGCAAGATCCTTTCCTTCCTACAAGCACGACGGTCTTCGTTTGAGGAGAAACGGGCTCCGAATGCAAAAATTATGAACTTTGGAAGGAAAAAGATCTAGGGTTTCTTGGAGGCTACAAACTACAATGCAATGAGAGGGGAGTGCTACCTATGGCCGGCCAAGTATAGGGGATTAGTGTTAGGTTAGAAGCATGGGCTTGGGCTTCCTAGGTTGCTAGTAAAGTCCAAGTCAAAAAGGCTTTAGAAAGGCTACTAAAATAAGGCTAAAAATCAATTAATCACTCTAAAAATTAACTAATAAATTCTAAATTAATTCTAATGATAATAAATCTAATTCTAATATGTCATCAAGCTTCTAGGTCATGGTTGACTAATTCAATCCCGTGAAAACTACTCAAACAACAAACCAAATCACATATCATCACATGAATTCAATAATAAATAAAATAGTCTAAAATTACCAAAATACCCTTAAAATAAAAAGTGGGTGTGACAAGTCTACCCCCTTAAAATAATTTTGTCCTCAAAATTAAAGACAAAACAGAATAGACAAGAAGGATAGAAAGTCATACCTCAAGACTGGAAAAGATAAGGGTATTGCTCGCGCATCTCATCCTCCCTCTCCCAGGTAGACTCACCTGGAGAGTGATGCCTCCATGCTATACGAATCAAGGATATCATCTGGTTCTTCAGCACCTTCTCTCGTCGGTCCAGAATCTCCATAGGCTGCTCTGGATAACTGAGAGTAGGGCCCACCTTAATTTCGGAGTGATCCAATACATGTCTGGGATCTGCCACGTACCGCCTCAGCTGCGACATGTGAAATACGTTGTAGACTCCCTCTAATGCAGGAGACAAGTCCAGCCTGTATGACATGTCACCGACTCTTCCACTAACAACGAAAGGTCCGATGAAATGCGGACTAAGCTTTCCACCTCCACCAAAGTGAATAGTACCATGCGTCGAAGATATCCTCAAGAACACCAGATCACCAACCTAGCACAAACATGGTCTCATCTTAACTATAACAATCACATGAGCAACAAAATCACAAACAAACAAGATTCTAATCCTAAGTCTAAGCTGTACCTCAAACTGCAAAGGTCTCCGGTGGCTGTCGGCCTAATGCCGCTGTCTGTCCTGCGCCACGCAAAGTCGATCTCTGATGAGTTTTACTTTCTCGGCTGCGTCAACAACCATCTCAGGTCCCAATAAATTTTGCTCTCCAACGTCATCCCAAGACAAGGGTGGACGACATCTATGCCCGTACAGTGCCTCGAATGGTGACATCCCAATGCTGGCCTAAAAACTGTTATTATATGCAAACTCCACCAAGTACAGGTGATCCTTCCATGATCCTCCAAAATCTAGAACACATGTCCGTAGCATGTCCTCGAGAGTCTGAATAGTCCTCTCTGACTGTCCGTCCGTCTGAGGGTGGTATGCAGTACTGAATTTGAGCTGAGTGCCCAAACTAGTCTGCAGACTCCGCCAGAAATAGAAAGTAAAGCGACTATCCCGATCCGAGATAATGCTCACCGGAACTCCGTGTATCCTGACAATCTGTCGCATATACATCTCCGCTAGCTTCTCAGTAGATGTACCCACTTTAAATGGCAAAAAGTAGGCCGATTTGGTCAACCTGTCCATGATGACCCAAACCGCGTCTTTCCCTCATGGTGAACGCGGCAATCCAGAAACAAAATCCATCGTGATGTGCTCTCACTTCCACTCTGGAATGGACAATGGCTGCAACAGTCCTCCTGGCCTCTGTCTCTCTGCCTTAATCTGTTGACAGACTAGACACCTGGCTACGAAGCGTGCTACTTTCCGCTTCATCCCATACCACCATACATGCTCTTTCAAATCTCTATACATTTTGTTGGCACCTGGATGCATAGAGTACTGAGAGCGATGGGCCTCCTGCATGACCTGCTCCCGAAGCTCTCCGCTAGGCACACATAGTCTGAAATCGTGCCTCAATGTGCCGTCCTCTGCAATGACAAACTCCTCATCCACCAATCCTGCTCAAACCTGCTCTAGGATACACCGCAAAGTAACATCGTCGAACTGAGCTAACTTGATCTTCTCTATCATGTCTGACTGAATCTGAAGGCCCCACATCTGCATCTGAACTCTTGGCACGATCACCTCGATCCCCAAGCTCTCCAAATCTGATAATAAGTGACGATCCATCATCAAACACATAGCTACCAGATACCTACTTAAGGCATCGACAACCACGTTGGCCTTTCCTGGATGGTACTGCAATGAAATATCGAAGTCCTTCATCAACTCCAACCATCTACGCTGCCTCATGTTGAGCTCTTTCTGTGTAAACACATACTTCAAGCTCTTGTGGTCTGTGAAGATCTCCACACGCTCTCCGTATAGATAGTGATTTCACAGCTTTAGAGCAAAGATAACTGCCGCCAACTCCAAATCATGGGTAGGGTAGTTCTTCTCATGCGGACGAAACTGCCTGGATGCATAGGCAATCACCTTCCCATGCTGCTGCAAGACACAACCCAAACCCTTCCCTGAGGTATCACTGTAGATAGTGAACCCGCCTGATCCTGATGGCAATGTCAAAATCGGGGATGACGTCAGTTACTTCTTCAACTCATCAAAAGCAACCTAACACTCCTCTGACCAGATAAACTTTGCGTCCTTCCGGGTCAGCCTAGTCAATGGCTCTACAATCCGGGAGAAATCCTGAACAAACCTCCTGTAGTATCCTGCCAATCCCAGAAAGTTCCTAATCTCTGCAACTGAACTCGGTGCTGTCCATGCCTCGACTTCTCTGATCTTCTTCGGGTCGACTGAGATCCCATCCCCGGTCACAACATGACCTAGGAATTCAACTCGATCCAAGAAGAACTCACACTTCGAGAGCTTGCCGTAAAGCTGCTCCTTCCTGAGAGTCTCCAGAACCACTCTCAAATGCTCCTCAAGTTCATGAACACCATCGGGATGTTAGTTAACCCAAACGACATTACCATGAACTCAAACTGGCCATACCGAGTCCTGAAAGCTGTCTTCGAAATATCCTCCTTTTTTACCTTCACCTGATGATACCCTAACCTCAAATCAATTTTGGAGAATACTTTTGCTCCGCTCAACTGATCGAACAGGTCATTGATCCTCGGCAGCGGGTACTTGTTCTTGATCGTGAGGCTGTTGAGTGCCCTATAGTCGATACACATCCGTACCGACCCATCCTTCTTCGGTACAAAGAGTACTGGCGTACCCCACGATGAAGAACTCGATCGGATGAAGCCCTTGTCCTGCAACTCATCCACCTGCTTCTTCAACTCCACAAGTGTACTGTTATTCACTCTATAGACGTACTGAGATATCGGGTCTGTGCTGGGTATTAAGTCTATAAAGAACTCCACATCCCTGTCCGGAGGCAACCCTAGCAACTCCTCCGAAAACACATCCATAAACTCAGCTATCAGTGGATGTGGCACGCTCTGCACCTCTGCTAAAACTCTACAGAAAACTCCGCTGCTCTGCTCTGACTCCCGCCTGGTGAACTCGAACTCTGGCTCTCCTAGCATGCTGAAAAGAACTCTACCACCATAATAATCTATTCTGGCATGGTGCCTGCTAAACCAATCCATACCGAGTATAATATCGTAGTTCGGTAATGGCATTACGAGCAGACTCACATCCAATTCTCGGCCTCCCAAAACTACTCTTCGATCCTTGCAAACATCACGGACGAGGATAATACCAACCCCAGTCGTGATCTTATAAGTCCTAGGCAATGGTTCAGAAGAAAGATGGTGTCTAATGGCAAATGATACAGACATAAAGTTATGGGAAGCACTAGAATCAAATAATACGAATACGAAAAAAGAGTCGATAAGAACAGAACCTGCTATAAGATCTCCTACTGGCTCGGACTCCTCAGCTGCTATGGTAAAAGCTCGTCCCTGCTGATCTTCTCTGGCCTGCTGCTGGTGCTGAATGAACTTCTGCTGCTGGGTCGACAATGGTCCTTTCTGCTGCACTATTGGAGCCTTGGCTCCTGCCCCCCTGAGCTGTACATCCCGCAGCCATAGGACAATCCCTCAACTGGTGCTCTACTGTACCACAAAGTAGGCACTTGCCAAGCTTCTTCCTACATGCCCTAGCTTTTTACAGAAGGTGCAACTAATGGTCTGCTACTGTCTCGGTGCCTGCTGAAACTGCTTCTACTGAAATGGCTTCTGCTGATGCGGCTGCTGCTGATAGTAAGGCCTCTTGGCTAGGCCCCCACTGCCATTGGCTCCGTGTGAATCTCGACCTCTCTTCGTCTTCAGTTCCAGATCATCCTCCGTTGCCATAACTTCCATCAAAATCTTTTCGAATGTAGCATTCCTGTTGCTCTTGGTTAAGGACTTAACTTCCTTAACCAAGCCCTTCCTGAACCTCCTAGCCTTCGCTGTCTCGCTAAGGCCCTCCATAAATCTACCCAGGCGACAGAACTCTCCGGTGTACTCCTCTACTGTCTGGTTTCCCTGAACCAGGTTCTGAAACTGTGTCTCCAACGCGCCAAGTGCAGTGTCGGGGGAGAACTTCTCCTTAAAAAGCTTCTTAAAAGCCTCCCAAGTTTGCCCCGTAGTACCAACCCTGGGGTCGATCTGGTACCAAGTGCGGGCAAGGTCCTGCATCTGACTGCCCACGGCTTCCACCTGGAGTCTAACCGGTATCTCTGCAAGACGGAAGATCTCCTCTATATACTCGATCCAATCGTCGGCATATAGGATACCCTCGGTACCCTTGAAGTCTTGCAGCCTCATCTTCTGGAAATCCTGAATACCAGTAGTCCTCAGCTGGTATGGCTGGATCTGCCCTTCTTGGGGTTGGGCAGCCACCTTCTCTACTGCCACCATCGCTAACTGATGGGCATTGTCAATGCCCTACCTCATATCCTCTGCCTGGTGTCGCTGCATCTCCATTATCTGCTGCATGAAGGCGAAGAACTGCACTACATCAACTGTCCCCTGGGGCGGTGGTAGTAGCATCCCCTGAACTCCTAGGATAGTCCTCTGAACCGGTGGAGGAGCACCCCCAAAAGTTGCAGACGGGCCCACCTGAGCTGGAACAAGAGGTACTATGGTCCCTGGGTCCTGCTGAGTCAGACAAGAAGTGGCAGACCTCCCAGTGGTATCCCTAAGACCAGAGCGCTGCGATCGTGTCTCCATCATCCTGAAGACAGATCAAACAAGGAATCAATTACTGAAAAAGAAGCAAAATCATCAAAGAAGGACAGTTGTTTTCAAAAGGAGACAATTAACAGAAAAAATTAGATAAGATTTTTCCTAATGTGATTGAGTACCTTAACTTATATCCTATATCCTACTGCAGGATGTAATGATACTCTAGTTCGAGTACCACTACGAAATCATACTAGTTATGATTGGAAGGACCTCCATGGGCCACCACTAAAAATGTGTCACGACCCACACCCCGTGTAAGGGCACGAGACGTGGGTATGTCCAGCCTACACTGCAGTATCGACGGTAAAACGCTGTCCTGGGTCCAACATCTAACACAATCTAGGAAATACTCCTGATAGAGAATAATATATAAATGGTACTACTCAATCACAATAACTAAGATAGAGTGGAAGAAAGATAATTACAGCAGAGAGTTATAATATGAATATAAATCCCGGTGTAAAAACTACACCATAACAAGTCTCAATACAACCACAAAGTCTCATAACTAAAAGATAATATAAGACTAATCTAACTCAAGGCAAGTCCTCAGCGACTACTAGATCCTGCTGAGGGTCCAGGTCACATGTGTCAACTAGGCCTGCTCCATAGTAGGTGTCGCAACAATCATCATCATCTGTAATATTTCAACAGGTCCAGTCAGGACAGAAACGGATACATATCTCTCAAACAGTTCATAGCATGAAAGAAAATATAAAACAAGCTATAGAATAATATATATGAACTGTTGATAAGAAAATGAGACTGTAAAAGAGAGAACATGATATATGAAAATAAATATACAAGATATATGAGAGAACTGAACTAACTACGTGATGTAGAACACAATCTGGTTATGTAAACTGGCTTAGGTTATACATGACTTAAATCTAGTTTGGAGTTGCACATGAAAAGGGTGTAGATCACATAACCAAATAAATACTTCCCTTGCCCTAATCAGTACACAAGGATATGTCCAGGTTATGTTATTGCACATGAAGGTAGTACATCACATGGATAACTAGTCCACATGCACACTGGATTATACATGAAGGCTCACATAATCATGAGTATACATGAATGTCATATGAGTATACATGAATAAGTACGAATACAATTAGTAGACGATGCACATGATAAAGTACATGAGCATAATATACCCGATGTATCCGAGGGGATAACATCGCATGAAGAGATCCATATAGTACTAATCCGTGATATATCGTGACATCAACAAGTAAACTAGTCTATAACAAGTAAATATGTCCAAACAAGAATGAAACGGCCAGAGAATGTACTCGCCTGACAATCTGAGCTGCTGATGAGAATATGTAACTGTACTGGAGTGATGTAAACCTATTTCAAACAACCACAAGTGACAACAAGGTCTAACATATTATAAGGAATGCCTACAATGCACTTCTACATGATTCTAGGTCCTTCTAGGTCAAAGTCAACCCTTGGTCAACTTTGGTCAAACCTGGTCAACCCTAGGTCAACTAGTCCGTTTATTAATTTCTAGGTCATACACAAAATTTCAGATCATTCAGAGTTTGTTTGAGTCGATTTGGATCGAGTTTGACCCAAAGTTGACTTTTGTCAACTTGGTCAACTTGTCGGCCAATTCGACCAAACTAGACTCCTAACGACGATCCTAATCTGTCCAAACACTTCCTATAGTCATATCACAAGAAATTATTGTATTACCTACATTTACACATTCATCACAATTAATATATATTATATATATATATATATATATATATATATATATATATATATATATATATATATATATATATATATATATATATATATATATAACACAAATATATATACATATATAGTCCGGCGGTCCTAGCTCTATTGGTTAGGACGAGTGGCTCCCAGTGGGGAGGTCGCGGGTTCGAGCCCTTGCGGGTTCGTGCTCTCACTCACTCCACTCGAGGTGGCTCGGCGGCCATTTGGCCGCAGCCTCGAGCGGGGGCATTGGACAGGACAATGATGAATTGACCTGTGTGATGCGAGGCATCCGCAACGTCGGAGGCCAGTCGACATAGTGCCACGAACTGAGCCCGGAGAGAAAAAAAAGAAAAAAAAAGAAAAAAGAAAAAATATATATATATATATATATATATATATATATATATATATATATATATATATATATATATATATATATATATATATATATATATATGACTAAAAAAAATAAATAAATAAATAAATAAATAAATAAATAAATATATATATATATATATATATATATATGACTGGAAGATCGCGTGCGCAACCCTAGCGCCGCGCTGTTGACTCCTATAATTTCTTCGCCTCACGCCGACCCCGGCTTGGCCGTTGGCCAGGCCGGTGTCATGGCCGCGACTAAGTCCTTCGCGGATGCGGTCGCAGGCCGAGTTACTGCTCCCTCCAGACTTGTGGATCGCGTGGTGTCCTCCTTTAAGGGAGCGCCTGCGATTTCGTTTACTGTGGAAGAAGAAGCAGCCCTTGCGGCTCCCTTGAAATATGCTCTCATTGGGAAGTTTTCTCACAACAAACCTCCGATTGAAGTCATCTGAAAGGTTCTCCAAGGATTTGAATTCAAAGGATCGATTAAGGCCGGTGTTATTGATCGAAAACATATTTTAATTGGACCTAGTATAGAAGAGGATTACTTGAGACTTAGATCGAAAGAGATGTGGTTCATTGCTCGTGCACCAATGCGGATCTTCAAGTGGGAACCTGACTTTTCTCCTCTGATTGAATCTGCCCTCATGCCAGTGTGGGTCAGCCTTCCTGACTTACCTCATCACCTATATGCCAAAGATGTGCTTTTTGCGATCACGTCGGCCATCGGAACGCCACTCAAGATTGACCGTGCAACTGAAGACTTGGCAAGGCCAAGTATGGCTAGGGTTTTTGTTGAAATTGATGCGGAGAAGCCTCTACAGCGACGTATCCACATAAATTTATCTAAGGGAAGGAGTTTCTGGCAGAATGTAGATTACGAGTACACTCCGTTGTACTGCAATCATTGCTTTCACTAAGAACACACCGTGGATTCGTGTAAGATGAAGAACAAGGGAAAGACGGTTTTGCAGGAGGAGGAGCAAGAGCCTATTCTTAAACCCAAGTCGACCACGTATCAAAACCGTACCCAGCCGCTTGTCTCATCACATTTGCCAAGAGTAGATGAAGGAGTTATTACAATTAATGATGCCACTACCTCTGCGGGAGGGGGGAATAATGATGTCCCAGCGGCCACTCAGACCGATCAAAATGTGCCGCCATCTCACTCTAGAAGCCATTAATACGGTTCCAAGTGGCCCAATGGGCAACCAGGAAACCCTCTCGACTGCGAAGACGAGCATGGAGAATATCGATGACATGACGGTGGTGGCCTCTGAGCACACCAATACCGACGTCAATTTGAAGCCACAGGGGGATATGGAAGAAGGAGAATTCTGACGTAGGCGTAGTAGCTGGGCGGATATCGCTGAGGAAGAAGAATTACAGGATAGGGGGGAGAAGGCGTTTCCGACTCTCTGGAGGGAGCTGTACTATCGGATAATGAAGAAGACGAAGAAGACCCAGGTAGAGGCAATGGAGACAAAGACATGCCTCCGGACCCTGTGCAGCACGAGAAGCAGCATTCAATGGGAACCTCGCAAAAATGACCGAAGGGGAAGAAACAGGTGGAGCCATCCGATCGAATCACTCGTTCGACTGCAAGCAAAACACAAGCTGGTAATCCTCCAACCCATAATGTATAATTTCCTGATGTGGAATGTTCGGGGAGTCGCAAACTCTATGACTCTTAAAAGACTGAAGACTATTATAAGACTTCATAAAGTTAACTTTGTTGCTATAATTGAGCCAAAAGTGGACAGTGAGCAGCTACTATGTTATCGACTTAAACTAGGGTTCTCTTATGCTTTATCTAATGCAAAAGGGAATATTTGGGTGATGGCTAAAGATTCCTGTGACATCAAACTCGTTGATGAGTTCGAGCAGGCAGTGTCCGTTCGACTGGTTGATCCAGTTTTGCCAATTGAGACATTAGTTTCGATTATGCATGGGGATAATAAGAAGGAGGGTCGTAGGCTCCTTTGGGACAGATTACTTCAGGTTCAGAGCTCGCAGAGGATCCCTTAGATCGTAGGTGGGGATTTTAATGCGGTTTTGAGAGAGGAGGAGAAATTGGGTGGCAGACGGGCAGATGCGATTTCCATGCAGGAATTCGCTAATTTCCAGTTAGCAGCAGGAGTATCTGAATTGCCTTATACAGGGAGTACATACACTTGGGTCAAGTCAGACAAGTCAGACAGGAGGGCCTCGCGGTTAGACAGGGTGTTCTTGGATAGCTCGTGGCATCAACTCGCCCCTTGCTCAGTGGAAGAACATTTGAACAGAGCTGAGTCCGACCATGCACCTATTCTTGTTAGACTTCTTGCTCAACAGCAGAGTATTCGAAAGCCATTTAGGTTTTTGGATTTCTTGACAAAACATGAAGACTATTTGAAGCTGATTCATGAAGCATGGCACTCGGTGGATCATCACCATGGTATCACCAAGGTCGCACTGAGGTTGGAGGCATGCAGGTCAGTGTTATCACGGTGGAGTAGAGCTACATTTGGTAACTTATTTCAAGCAGTAAAGGATGCAGAGGATAAGGTTCTTGCTGCGGAATTGGCATTTGAAGCAAATGGCTCAGAGGAGAAAAGAATTGACCTTGCCCAGAACACAGCGATGCTTAAACAGCGTATAAAGATCAAGGAGGAGTACTGGAGAAAAAAAATCAAGGATGAAATGGGATATAGAGGGGGATAAGAACACGACTTATTTTCATGAGTGTGTTAATTACAAGAAGAAGGCTCTAAGAATTCACTCGATCCTCACTCCTAATGATGTTCCTCTGACTGAGAAAACTCTTATCAAATCTTATGCAATGAATTATTACTCGGCTTTATACCAGAGAGGGGATATTAAAGAAGATGATAATTTTCTATCAGTGATCCCAGGTTTGGTAGAGGATGAAGATAATGATCGTCTCATTGCTCTCCCGTCGAATCAAGAGTTGTTGGATACACTTAAATCCTTAGACAAGAAGAGTGCCTCGGGCCCAGATGGTTTTAGTGTTCAATTCTTCCTTAGCAGCAGGGAAATTATAGGAGATGATATTACAGAGGCTGTCTGTATGTTTTTTGAGGGCTTCTCCCTGCCCCGAGACATTACGAATACTTCATTGGTGTTGATTCCCAAGATCAAACAGCCTAAGTACTTCTTGGATTATAGACCAATTAGTCTCTTTTCAGTGCTTAATAAAATTATATCCAAAACACTCGCCATCAGATTGGCTCCTTTGCTTCCCAAGTTGATCTCACCTGAACAGAGCGGCTTCGTTAAAGGTCGAGAAATTGTAGACAATATTGTTTTGGCTCAAGAAATTGTAGCTAAGCTGAACAAGAAGCATTGGGGTGGAAACATTGCAATTAAGCTGGATATGATGAAGGCATATGATCGGGTTGATTGGCGATTCTTGCTTAAAGTGCTGTGAAGGTTTGGTTTTCACAACAAATGGGTAGACATGATGCTTCATCTGCAAAATAACGTCTGGTTCTCTCCTTTGATTAATGGGGAATCTGCTGGTTATTTTCGGACATTCAGAGGAGTGAGGCAGGGGGACCCCATCTCTCCAGCATTGTTCATTCTTGCAGCAGAGGCTTTGTCCCGAAACCTGAAGCTGCTGCCATCCACTGACGGGTTCACTCCATTTATCTCACCCAGAGGGTGTATGCCAATTATGCATTTATCATACGCTAATGACATTTTGTTGTTCTTAGCAGGTGATTTTCGTTCGATTGCATTGGTGCAGGAAACTTTGAGTAGATATGAGGAAGCCTCTGGCCAAAAGCTTAATGTGGCCAAGACCAAGCTCTATGTTTCGGAGAAGACATCCCCCGATCGAATTATTGAGCTTTCGGATCGAACAGGGTATGAGATTGGCCATCCACCTTTCACATACTTGGGTTGTCCTTTGGCTGCAGGACATAGGAACGCAACAATGTTCGAAGGACTCCTCAGTAGGATCCGTGCCAGGATTTAAGGGTGGCATAACAAAATTTTGTCGCCAGGAGGTAAATTGGTTCTGCTTAAATTAGTGCTTACTTCAATTCCTGTGTATACATTGGCGGCGTGTAATCCCCCATGTTCAGTTTTAAATCGCATTGAGGCTATGTTTAGCTCTTTCTTTTGGGGTTCATGCAATGGGGCTCCCAAGAGAAAATGGCTGGGTTGGGAAGCTATAGCAAGAACCAAATCGGAGGGTGGCTTGGGTGTTAAGCGATTAGAGGACATTATGAAGGCATTTGCTATTAAATTGTGGTGGAAATTTCGAACACAGGAGAGTCTTTGGATACAGTTTTTCATGGCTAAATACTGTTCCCAGGCGAACCCGACTGAAGTGATGCTCACATCGAATTCCTCTCATGTTTGGAAGAGACTTCTGGCTGGACGAGGGATAGCAGATCAACACATTATTCAGGATGATCAGGGGACGCATTGGCGTAGTATGTCGGGAAAGTTTACTCTAGCATCCGCATGGGATGTGTCTCGTAGACAATGGCCGATAAACTCATCTTTCATTCATATCTGGGGTACTTGTATTCCATACAAATGGTCCATACTATTATGGAGAGTGCTGCATTGTAAGCTACCCACGGATGAGAATATAGTGAACATGGGATATAGTTTGGCTACTAAATGTCACTGTTGTTTGCAGAGTTCGGGTGAAACTATGGAACACATATTGCATGAAGGTGACTTGGCAAGGGAGATATGGAGTTCGATACAGATTAACTTTCAGATCAAGGGAAGGAGTTCGTCTTTGAGTCTGCGTCTGCAAAAATGGTGGCGTGGGAAGCAGCTTCACAAGCGACAGATCGGGGTGGGAGCAATCCTATGGGTTTTGTGGAAAAATCGTAACAAGTGGCGCTATGAAGGTTACAAGTACTCGAAGGAGGCCATGGAGAAGGAGATCTTTAGGCAGATATCAAAGGCAACAATCAATTGTAGGCATTAGGCTGATGATAGTAGTTGACAGAGTTTTTGTAAAGCACTCTATTTTGTCGTATGAATGAATAAAGTGGTGGTTAGAATATATATATATATATATATATATATATATATATATATATATATATATATATATATATATATATATATATATATATATATATATATTACTATAGATTGTAATATCTTATACATAGAATACTCTTGTAGTCTCATATTATTTTTGTTCTCAGATTAAGACTCCGTACCAGCAGCCCCAACATCATTGTTCACTCACAAATTATATTTCCTTTCCTAACTTATATATAATATATATATATATATATATATTTATATATATATATATATATATATATATATATATATATATATATATATATATATATATATATATATATATATATATATATATATACATATAGGCATATATCCATATATCAAATATAAAACCAACGAAGGTCGATCTCGATCCTGGAGTAAGCTCCCAGGTCTGAAATCCAAGTCTCGACCCTCACATAAACACATTTTCGAAATTAGGCCTAAAGAAAATTAATATATATATATATATATACATACATATATATCTATATAGGTATAATAAAAAAAAAAAATCTATATAGGTATAATAGGTAAAACACCATATATGCCCAAAAATGGCTATAAATTATGAATCAACCCCGAGAGTCGATTCCCACAAGTCCTAAACAGTGGCCAAAGACCAAAAACTTAGAAATTATCGTCAAAATTTTCAGAAATCAAAATATCACATAAATCTCAAAATTTCCAATTCAATGAAAACCCGATTTTCACAAAATGACACAAAACGCAAAATATTCAGAATTAATCCACGAAACTTGGCAAATAAGTCGGTCTCGACATGTGGGACATGCTCGGGTATTCCCCGGGACGAAATCATGTTCGTATCGTGTCCAGTGAACGAGTATCGAGAAACCCGATACGCGCGTGAACCGAATCGGTGCATACTCGATTTCTCGCTCGTTCCCGATCCATCTCTCGTGAAACTTTGCGTACACCTAGGCGTACACCTAGGCGTACATATCCCCGACCTACTGGCCGAGTTATCGTGCGACCAAGTGTCATGTCCGACACGCACGCAGAGCGTGTCCGTGCGCGGGTAGGCGCACATGCACAGCCCCGTACACAGCATCGTACACGCGTGCCATCGAGTCTAGGGACTCGTGTGTCCCACTTCGTGTCGCGTGTTCATGTACTAGGCTAGGGTAGGTATAGGGCTACACGTTGGACACACTGATTTGTGTCCACGTGTCGTGTCGTGTCCGCACGAACCGCGTTTCAGCGGCGGCTGTCCCCCGCGCACGCGTGTCCGCGATCAATGCCGACGGGATTTCTTCCTCGTTTTTCGATGAAACTTTCCGAAACTTTGGGAGCATGATCTTAGTCACGGCCCCCACCTACACGCCAATTTTCAAGCGACCACATGGCCTGTGCGTCGAAGAATCACCCCAGAGCAGCAGGGTACGAGCGCGGCCTGGCGTACAGCGCGTTCGTGTCCTGTTTGGACACGGATACAAGTTTGATTCGTGTCGAAACCTATGGGGTCGTGATCCTCGTGTATAGGGCTATCCAAATATGTAAAAAGATTCGACAAAAAATATAATTTAATTCGTTGCGACATTTCGTCGAACACCTACGCATATTAGCCGACACGTATCCGATACGGATACAAAATGAATGCAAAATTAGACGAAATTAATCCTACAAGTCATGGGTAACTAGATGCTTACTATCATGAAGAAAAATCAGAAAAAACTATACTAGGTTAGGATTTACCTATTGAGAGTCAAGGATCTCAATGCAAAGGACTCCCCGAACGCTCCAACAGTCGAGTACCCTCAAACAAACGCCTCCACCACCTTGCTAGCACTGCTCCAGCAAGATCCTCACCTTCCTACGAGCACGATAGTCTTCGTTTGAGGAGAAACGGGCTCCGGATGCAAAAGTTATGAATTTTGGAAGGGGAAAGATCTAGGATTTCTTGGAGGCTACAAACTACAATGAAATGAGAGGGGAGTGATGCCTATGGCCGGCCAGTATAGGGGATTAGGGTTAGGTTATAAGCATGGTCCTGGGCTCCCTAGGTTGCTAGTAATGCCCAAGTCAAAAAGGCTTTAGAAAGGCTACTAAAATAAGACTAAAAATCAATTAATCACTCTAAAAATTAACTAATAAATTCTAAATTAATTATAATAATAATAAATCTAATTCTAATATGTCATCAAGTTTCTAGGTCATGGTTGGCTAAGTCAAACCCATAAAAACTACTCAGACAGCAAACCAAACCACATATCATCACATGAATTCAATAATAAATAAAATAATCTAAAATTACCAAAATGCCCTTGAAATGAAAAGTGGGTGTGACACGTACCAATTTTAACCTTGGTTTGTACCCTCCTCGGTATAGGAAAAGTCTCGTGCGGGCTATCACGTCGTCGATCCACCTTATCTCGTAGCTGCGCATGAGCTTTGGGCAACTCCTTGCACGAGCCACTCCACTTTGTCGTCTCTGCCTCCTTGCAGTTCACGATGTTATTTTTTGCACTCGTGTCTAGCCTGGTATTACGATCTACTCCCCTTTGTGGAAGTGATTAACTGGGATGCCCATTTTCAACACCCTTGGTCTCGTACGAAAGACCTTCCTCCTCGAAGTCGCCCTTCATCTTGAACACCACTAGGTATGTCATCTCCCTTTGGCTACCCTTCTTGAGCTGAATGACAGAGATAGCTTTTTTCCTTCGATGACTCATCTTGTCTAATTTTACCATGCACGATGAGCCTTTCTCTATGAAGCCGACAACTCCCAAATGTGGCATTAAAAATGCCTTTGTCGCAAAAAAAATTCATGTCCACTATCATCTTGAAATAATATAGCGACATAGATATGAAATTGGCAACACCTACCAATTTTTTATTACTATGCAAACCCCTTGGCTATCCCCTGCACGGGACGCATCCCGAATTGACTGCCTTCATCTTGCTTGAATCTTTCTCCAAAACTAGACCAAAGCGACAGAAATCTACGTCCAATATGATGTTATGAGTGGCAATCGTGTCAACCAACGCCCACGTACTCATGCCTTTGATCCTCACGTCAACGCACATGAGCTCCCTGTTCGGAGTCTTCGACACAGCGAACTTGGTCTTAACAACGTTGAGTAAGCGCAACATTCCTATGTGCACTCCCACTTCGCCCTCTTCGTCCTCCACCTCCTTGCTTCGGACGATATTGACATGCATGCTTATATCTGTACAATCTCGAGCAAAGTTATTTTCTCCACATATAAAGTACAAAACTACTCGCTGCGACAGGCCTTCTCGCGCTTCTTTCCCTCAGATGGACCCTCTTTAGGAGAGCTCCTTTCTCTCCTCCACCATTCTCCTTGGTGGTCTTTGGCTTGGCCTTGGCATCATTATCGTCGAACATATACACAACGAGCCTTTCTATTGCTGCCACAATGACATTCAAGTCATGTACCCTATGTCGCTGCAATTTTTGAGCCACCAATGGTTGAAGTCCATCGAGGATAAAGAATAGACGATCCTCCTCGCCCATGCTACATATTATCATGCTTCGGTTCCGCCGAACAAATCGTCCTTGCTTGGGCGTGAGCCTGTTGCTCCCATACAAACTAATACCATAAGAGCCGATTACAATAGCTTGGCGATGGGATCGTCACACAGAAGTTCGAAGCAGATGCATTGAATAAGAAAACACAAGTATTGAAACAAAATGAGAACTCTTTATTGATAATCCACGAATTACAAAGGTACGAACCAAAATTACAATCACTCAAGCTCACACTCTCTCTAAATACATATCACTCTGCTCTCTCTCATCTCTCATCTCTTAATACATTAGATTGAGGCTTGACACTTACGGATGCTTCAAAAGGCGATGTCCATAAGTATGTCCCATATAAGTGAAGACTTCAACACGATTGTACGCCTCGAAATTCCAAGGAACTCCATGGCACAGTGCGTCCAAGTGAGCTCCGGCATCACGCCCAAGCGAGGACGATCGGTTCTGCAGAACCGGGGCATGACAGATATTGCAAGTATCAAGCGTGTGAACACCACAATATAATCTTTGATCGTCCTGGTTTGCATGAGTTACCGCAAGCTCTGCCTAATTGCAAACTCTACATTCTTCGGATAGAACTGAGACTTGATCTCATTCTTGAGATCCTCCAAGTCTTTATCGAGCACAAACACTTCTTTGCTTTCATGTACCTTCGATGCGATAACAGCATAGCATCGTCGTTGAGATAGAATGAAGCAATATCAACCTTCTCGACATCATCGTTGATGTGCAATGCCTTGGAGTATTGCTTTAGCTTATACAAAAAGTTTTCAACTTCTTTGGCATCTCGCTCCATGTTGAAGGATTTTGGTTTGGGGAACTTCCGTCTTGGTGCCTCCCTACTCGAAGGTCTACCATTCACAATGTCCTTTTCCAAGATAGAAACTTTTGTCTTAAGTTATTCGCAACTCTCGACCACGGTCTTAAGCTCCTCATAGCTTCAGACCTTCCTGCGTAGGTCCTCAATCTCTATACGATGTCCCTTGAGCTCCTTCTCAAGTGTGGATCGGATCTCTTGAAATTGAACGAAGTGACGTCACTCTCCAGCCCATTGTAGAACTCCTCTAGCCTTATATTTCTTTGCACTACGGAGCCCATGTGTATCTCCAAGTCCTTCAAACCCGTCTCCAAAACCTTGAGGTGCTCTGCAAGATCGACAACTATGCTTCGTCGTTGTCTCCTTGTTCTTATCCCTCCTAGAGTCTTGGTGTGCCTTTCCTTTAGGTGACGTATGTCCCTCCTAGATATTCTCGGATGTCAACATTGAACCTGTAGTAACCCGCTCCGCCCTAGCGGAACACCGATTCAAACGGCAAGTGCAACGACTCAAACGAGCCGTCGACCCGAAGAGTTGGCATCGACCTGATGAAGAATCGATGCAAGGCTTACGTTGGCCCGTCAAAGATGGATCCAGACTTAGACTTTCAAAGGCGCGCTCGAAGTATCGCTCGGCCGACACGAACATCGTTGCTTAGCCTAGACACATAACAATACAGACACATTTGCTAGAATCACTAGGCGATAACATTGTGCATGCTAATAAATGACTCAATGCACTTAGCTAAGGGAATAATCCCATCTTGTATTGTATAGAATATGGAAAAGAACATGGAAAATATGAGACCTCTCGTACCGTACTCCGTACTCATGCTAAGACACAAGCTTACATTCAAGTTTCCTATGCGTTCAACAATGAAACAATGAATGGTTTACAATAATAAAATGGAAGACTATCGACATAGTCGTTCCGAGTAGAGTATAACAACATTGGAAGACTTTGGGACCGATGGGTCGCCAAGGCGACTCCCGTACGGGGAGTTGCATAATGTATGAATAAAAGAATGAACAAATAAATGAATAAATGAATTTGTGAATGAATCAATGAACGAACGAACAAGTGAAAGAAAGAAAAGAAGGAATGAATAAAAGATAAGAAAGAAAGGAATGGTTAGCGACAGACAGGTGTGACAAGGACGTGCATCAAGGCTCGCTACCCGCGTTACACGGACACTGCCGCCAACCTGGTCGATAACGCATCATGGCTCACAGACAACCTATGGCTCAAAGACAGCCTATGGCTCAAAGACAGCCGTTAAGTTAAAATAAAAAGACAATACGAAATGGTCGTAGATGGACTCATATACGAGTAAAACGTTTCCAAGGCAATGAACGACGATGTCGTGACCAGCCTAGGCGGAATCATGGCCTACGGGCGGACAGGTGTGCGGGCTTGGGCACATAACCAAACGTAGGGCCGGTACTTCAATAGTCTATCAAGGTGTACCAGCCATCACGCTTGATAGATGAGAATACCATAAGTAAATGTCTAGATGGCTCACATAGCCAGCGACCGGTGCATATAGATTAAGTAGGCTTTGCTAGTGGCAATCCACGATCAAGTCCTTGCATTGAAACAAAGTAGTCTAAGTTAACTGAACAAGGCACCTTCTGAACAGGCTTGAATATAACGCACCAAATGATCGAGAGTATTTCGTGCAAATGAGTTAGAAAACACGCCTACGACGCGCTAGATTCCGAGGCAAGGACACGCCCACGACACTGAATGTTTACGAGAATCACGTTAAGTTATTACATATGAATTGTTGACTAACTTAGTTTACTTTGAACCGGAAAGGCCGGACGGTAAGTAAGGGTAAGTCGTGAATGTATTTCCATGCGATACTTGAATTCGGCGACACGGATAGTTATGAAATATGCCATAAAACTGATCCTAAGACAAGATTAGAAAGACAATGAATGATAGACGGTGCACAAAAGTAAATAGAACGTGTTTGGTAATGATAGCATTGTGGACGAGCTAGCCTCCCCACCAGTGCATAACAATGTACTGATAACCCCACAGTTTGCTTGCAGGATGCAGGAGACATCATCGGATACGGAGCTTCCCTCGAACGTGCTAAGGCGCGGAGCCAACTCTGGAGCCTTGGAGCATTGCAAGGAGCTGAAGCACCATATACAGGACATAATGTATCGGAGCATCGCCATGAATCATTCCATTTTGTAAGCCACTTGGCACGCCTTTTATGTTTCAGAGAGAGAGGGCTTGAGAGACTTGTAAACTCGGCCTAGCGTCGCTTGTAAACTTCTTGAAAATCAATAAAGAGTTTTAATTCGCTTCAATTTGTGTTCATTTAGTTTTCGCTACAAATGGAAACAATCTGTACGACTCTGTGGCCTAGCTTAAATCAGTCATTTCTGGATTTAGCCTTGTACGGGCGCAACCTAGGCCCGTACGGCATCACGCCTTAGCGAGGACGATCGCTCCTACGGGAGCAGGGCGTGACAGATTGGTATTAAAGCACTAATTTACGTCCTTGGACTTTATTTTGATTCTCTCAGTTTTGAAAGCTCGCTTGGAAACAAAGAAGTATACGCTCTCTCTCGTTGTGCCTTGGAATATTCCATACAATAAGTCTAATATTTTTAAAAGCTCGTACGAGTACTCGGTTGAACGAGATCGATAGGCGAAGGCCTTTGTGCCAAACCACGACGGACTTGAGTTGAGAGAAAACTAATGCTAAGAGTTAGCAAATGCAGTGTATGCTTGAATAACCTTATGCTGACGATAGCGAACGAGTACGCGAGACCGAAGTATAGTTCGAACGGGATGATTATGCATACAGCCTTTTGGCTAAGTTGTGCCGAGTGTCGCGCACCTAGACCTTTTGGTGCAAACGAGTTTGCGAGTGAGACCGACTATCGCTCGGACGAGAATAAGTGATACTTAGAACGTATATTGATAGAGACGCTACTTAACTAATGCTAAAGCGAACACGGGAAAATGGTTCTTAGACTTTGAGGAACGGGCGAACGCGCAATTGAACATATCGATTGGGAATCGAATGACCTTTTAAGGAACTATAGAATAATTTGACCCCGAGTGGTGTATGTGATAGCTTCGAAGAAGAATAAGAGTGAGTATCGACGACTAGTCGAGTGGCTCGAACCCTGAGTGGTGTATGGACGTCATAGAAATTGTTCGAGCGAAACTAAAAGATTTACAGATAGAGCGAGTATGTCGGCAAGCGATGATATCGCACAAAGCCTTAGAACGAGTAACGCTTAGTTGGTTTTGACTTCGACAGTCTCAGACGAGATATCATTCGAACGAATTAAGAATATGTAGTGCAAGTACAAAACAAGTTGAATAGAGAGTCAGAACGATAAAATAAATGAAGGTCTTGGTCGAAGAAACATAGAAGATCGTGTATGCGATTTTGAATTTAGTCGAAGGGATTGAAACTTGAGTTAAGGTAAAATATCCATGGACGAGATCGAAGATAGCACGATCGGAAGATAGCGTGCATAGGAAACGTTGATTTGGAGATACGAGAATGACTAAGGATTTGGAATGGATGTTGCTCAAAGAAGAGTTAGCATGAGACAATACGAATAGAGGAATTAAGTTGTATGACTCAGAATTCATTGCAAAAGGAAGATCGTTAGGTTATATACATCATCGATGGTATTGAGGCGTATCAAAGATCGATGTACGATAACTCGGAGGTACTCCGATTTGATGAATAATGATCGTGTTAGAAGTTATTATTTCAAAAGATACTATGTTGGAGAATTTGGATAGAAATGAATGTTTGGAATGAAGAAGGAAAGTGACTTGATTGTTCGGTGATGACCACAACGACAACGATCTTGTCTTGTGCGAGCGCAACTCCAGTCTCGCACATGCATCACGTCGGATTTGCGACGATCGTTCCGCATGAGCGTTGGCATGGTGATTCATGTCCAGCAGGAATGATCGAACTCAGAATATCATGACATGGCAGTTTTGATTGCTTCGACTTGTGGTTTGAAGTGAAGGTAAATTCGAGGATTGTTAGGACTTGCGATTGAAGAATAAGAAAACTTGAGGATTGAGTAGACCCAATCCGCGTATCGAAAATGAGTAAGTCTAGACTCAACGCAAGAGTTACGTCCCGATGAGGAAGATTATTCTGCAAAAATGTTGACATGGTGATTCATGTCCGTCGTGGATAATCAGACTTGCGTGAGATCAGGGCATGACATATTGCAAGGCTAGACGACCTTGTGATCAACTACATGAATTTGATAGGATGGATAGGTAAATTATATCAAACATACTTGAAGAGATAGACTATGATAATTGCTAGTACGGACGCACGATATTGACATGTCAAGGATTTGATTGAGGACAACCTATCGTAGGATGACTTTCCTAAACAAGCTCGGACTTGGAACGAAGAATGTGTTGATGCGAATAGGGTGAACGGTGCTTGATGTTTAAAAATTTGAGTGGAGCGAACTTGGGTAGAAACTTCCGTACGAACGAACAAAATGGTTCGACCATAGGATTTGGGGCGAGCATCGTGCAACGATCTTGCACGATAAGCTACGGACTTGACTCGTAACTATGACCTTGTGAGATAACCTAGCGGATAGGCAGACGACCCTATGCCGAGTGATTGAACCTGTGTGGGGTACGATATCGTCTGGACGGACGATAGACTTGGGGCAACAAGACTTAGAGTAGGACGGAAAACTGGGAGTGTG
Organism: Iris pallida; assembly: GCA_029216955.1. Classification (NCBI taxonomy): domain Eukaryota; kingdom Viridiplantae; phylum Streptophyta; class Magnoliopsida; order Asparagales; family Iridaceae; genus Iris; species Iris pallida. The sequence goes on along the minus strand of JANAVB010031019.1, from coordinate 4,912,996 downwards.
CATGAACGACAACAAGATTAGCCCCAAACGAAGTGAATGATAGGAATGGATGATGCGCAAGTAAAGTTGGGATAACAAATTGAATCATTGATAGGAAGACGTACTCGATGATAGTGCAATACTTGGTCTTGAATCGGACGGGGAATTACTCAGACTTGGTCGACTCCGATAAGAAGAAATTGTATTGATTTCGTAGACAAGAACGCTTGAGAAGCGAATCGGGTCATCTCGATGACCGAGATAAACGATAGTGAGATACACACGAGTTCGATTTTAAATCGAAGTTAGCAAAACAATCGGCAAATCAAAACTATCATGAGTAGCTTGTCCGACTTTGCTAATCGCTAAGCTTGATTGAAATGTATGTATTCGGGGGACGCCTTGAATATGTGCACGATCCAAACTCAGCGATATGATAAACTCAAATACAGCTGAAAGTGGGTGTTACGATGCGCATGAACGAATGAGTGAGTTAGCCTCAGCCTACGACCCTCGCATTTGATGAATTACAACGTGCCTCGTGTGACCATTACAGCTCCACAATAGGGCATAACAACAACCAAGTCGAAGAAATACGGCAATTGAATAAGTACCATTAACTCTAAAATGAATGAAAAGTCATTCAATAAAATTGACCAAACGTATGCGACACGGAACTTGGAAAGGTATCGAGTGTAGTTCGGTACCATTGAGCGATAAAGCCATTCGATAGGAATTGTCTAAGATACGTACACGACATGAGTTAAGGAATGGTAGGATGACCTGCACTCAGAAAGTCTCGATGACGAGGCTTGTTTTGAGTGGTGTATTATATAGTGACCCACTCCGCCCTAGCGGAACGCCGATTCAAACGACAAATGCAACGGCTGAAACGAGCCATCAACCCGAAGAGTTGGCATCGACCGAATGAAGAATCGATACAAGGCTTACATTGGCCCGTCAAAGATGGATCCAGACTTATACTTTCAAAGGCGCGCTCGGAGTATCGCTCGACCGATGCGAACATCGCTAAGGTGGGTGGCTCCGATGAACTCGTCTTTGCTTAGCCTAGACACATAACAATACGGACACATTTGCTAGAACCGCTAGGCGATAACACTGCGCATGCTAATAAATGACTCAATGCACCTAGCTAAGGGAATAATCCCATCTTGTATGCTTGTATAGAATATAGAAAAGAACATGAAAAATGTGAGACCACTCGTACCGTACTCCGTGCTCGTGCTAAGGCACAAGCTTACATTCAAGTTCCCTATGCGTTCAACAATGAAACAATGAAACAATGAATGGTTTACAACAATAAAACAGAAGACTATCGACAAAGTCGTTCCGAGTAGCGTATAACAACATTGGAAGACTTCGGGACCGATGGGTCGCCAAGGCGACTCCCGTACGGAGAGTTGCATAATATATGAATGAAAGAATAAATAAATGAATAAATTTGTGAATGAATCAATGAACGAACGAACAAGTGAAAGAAAGAAAAGGAATGAATAAAAGATAAAAAAGAAAGGAATTGTTAGCGACAGGTGTAACGGGGACGTGCATTGGGGCTCGCTACCCGCGTTGCACGGACGCCGCCGCCAACTTGGTCGATAACTCATCATGGCTCACAGACAGCCTATGGATCAAAGACAGCCGTTAAGTTAAAATGACAAGACAATATGAAATGGTCGTGGACGGACTCGTGTACGAGTGAAACAATTCCAAGGTAATGAATGACGATGTCGTGGCCGTCTTAGGCAGAATTATGGCCTACGGGCGGACAGATGTGCAGGCTTGGGCACATAACCAAACGTAGGGCCGGTACTTCAATAGTCTATCAAAGTGTACCAGCCATCACGCTTGATAGATGAGAATACCATAATTAAATGTCCAGATGGCTCACATAGCCAGCGACCGGTGCATATAGATGAAGTGGACTTTGCTGGTGACAATCCACGTGTAAGTCCTTGCATTGAAACAAAGTAGTCTAAGTTAACTGAACAAGGCACCTTCTGAACAGGCTTGAATATAACATACCAAATGATCGAGAGTACTTCGTGCAAATGAGTTAGAAAACACACCTACGATGCGCAAGATTTCGAGGCAAGGACACGCCCTCGACACTGAATGTTTACGAGAATTACGTTAAGTTATTACATATGAATTACTGACTAACTTGGTTTACTTTGAACAGGGAAGGCCGGACGGTAAGTAAGGGTAAGTCGTGCATGTATTTCCATGCGACACTTGAATTCGACAACACGAGATAGGTTATGAAATATGCCATGAAACTGATCCTAAGACAAGATTAGAAAGACAATGAATGATAGACGGTACACAAAAGTAAATAGAACATGTTTGGTAATGATAGCATTGTAGGCGAGCTAGCCTCCCCACTAGTGCATAACAATGTACTGATAACCCCACAGTTAGCTTACAGGATACAGGAGACGTCATTGGGTGTGGAGCTTTCCTCGAACGTGCTAAGACGTGGAGCCAACTCTGGAGCCTTGGAGCATTGCAAGGAGCTGAAGCACCATATACAGGGCATAATGTATCGGAACATCGCCATAAATTATTCCATCTTGTAAGCCACTTGGCACGCCTTTTATGTTTCAGAGAGAGAGAGGGCTTGAGAGACTTATAAACTCGGTCTAGCGCTGCTTGTTAAATTCTTGAAAATCAATAAAGAGTTTGAATTTGCTTCAATTTGTGTTCATTTACTTTCCGCTGCAAATGGGGACACTCTGTACGACTCTGTGGCCTAGCTTAAATCGGTCGTTTATGGACTTAGCCTTGCACGGGCGCAACCTAGGCCCGTGCGGCATCACGCCTTAGCGAGGACGATCGCTCCTACGGGAGAGGGACGTGAGAGTACCAACCGACCTTTGCTCTGATACCACTTACCACGGGCTTAGTACTTTTGCCTACACTTCGACCTGTGCGGGAGCACTCGAAGATCGATGATGGCCTTTCCAAACGCTTAGCTAGATCGGTAAGGAGATAATGAGAACAATGTAGAGCGAGAGAGAGAAAGAGAGAGAGAGCTAGAAAGTTTGAAACTTTACTATACTAGAGAGAGTTTACAACTACTTGGGTGGTGAGGAACCAATGAGCCTCCAACTTATTATAAGGGCTTACATGAAACTTCTGGTCCTAGCATATTCCAGGAATTATTTCATGGAATATTCTCGGATCTAGACATTTTTAAGAAAATTTCTAGAGCATCTAGAAAGATCATGAGTTTTCATGAAGATTCCACCATCTTCTAGATAATTACATCATCTGCTAGAAAATTCTGAAAACTTTTAGCAAAAAGTTTGGTCCGTAGAGGGTTATGCATGTCACGCCCCGACCCGAAAAATCGCTCGTCCTCGCTAGATTTTACCCGAATCATCGTCCTCACTGGGGCATGATGCCGCACGAGCCTGGAGTTGCGCTCGTACAACGCAAGATAATAGGTTCACATAAGTCTATCTCAAATTGATAACATAAGCAACAGAAGAAAACTGATTATACAATAAGAATCTCTTTTATTAATAATGAACTGAAGATTACAAAGGCTTTGAATAGCCCAACTGGATACGTCAACTGGCTACAACGCTTATGATCTCTCTAGATCACAAAGGATTATATTGTTCAATGTTCTATCTTAATGTTCAACACACACTAAGACCTTTACTCGATTCGAGCCATGCTAGTTAACTCGACAGCAACATACGCATACTTGGGTACATTTTATCAGACGTGAAGGAGCAGAGGAGAAGAGTCATGAACCCGTGCCCACCTTAGTCCAATACATCTTATCATTTTGCCAGGCTGATGTGGCTCAATTCCATAACTTGGTTGTACGGCTAACTCTCCCGACTTAGCCATTCTGTTGAACTATTTGACTGATTCGGCCTACCGTGTCCATGCCTTAGTTCATTTGTCACACCCGTTTTCCGTTATACGTATTTTTAGTATATGTGTACGAAATTTTGAATTTTGTTAGGTGACCCGTATTTTGACTTGTCTTACTTAGCCTAGTCTTGGTTTAATCTTGCCTTAGTTTAATTTGGTTTGGTTCAACTTATCTTGGCTTGGCTTGACTTGGTTTGTTGTGGTTTGAGATGAGAAGGGTTTTATAAAAAAACCAACTCCTCTCTCTCTCCTATATTATTTCTCATTACTTCTTCATCTTCTTCATTTACTTCTCCCACCTACCAAGCCCTAGGCAAGTGCAACTTGCTTCATAATGGATCTCAAATTTTATGGTTTCATTGCCTTTCTTACTTGATCTAAGCCTCTTTAGAACTTGGAGATTTTGGTTTTGATGGTTACTTTTTTGTAGATCTAAGTTTATAATTTCTTCGGTTTTGTTTTGTTTTGATCTCTTAAACTTTGTTATTTTTGAAAACTACTTGTTCCATGCTGTAGAGAATTCAATTTTATTCAGTTTAGACCTTTATTTTTTTTTCCAATTTTGAGTCCTTTAGCCCAAGTTATGGACATTTGAAGTTTCTAAAACTCCATAGCCAAAAGCTTGTCGGTAGGGACGACACCTCGCACACCTTCTGCGCACCTCGTGCACCTTTTGGTCCGTACACCTTGCACCTTGTGTGCACCTCGCGCACCTTTTGGTTCGCGCACCTTGCACCTCGTGCGCCTTTTGGTCTGCGCACCTTTCACCTCGTGTACCTTTTGGTCCGCGCACCTTGTACCTCGCGCAGCTTTTGGTCCGTGCACCTTGTATCTCGTGCACCTTTTGGTCCGTGCCCCTTGCACCTCGTGCACCTTTTGGTCCGTGTACCTTGCACCTCGCATTCCTCAGGCATCTTACACCTCGCGCACCTCGTGCACCTTGCACCTCGCGCATCTTGCACCTCGCGCACCTTGCACCTCGTACACCTTGCAAAACTCAAAACATGAAAGTTGTAGATCTTTGTCTTGGCTTCAAGAATCTTCCTGTCTCACTTTAATCTGAGTTCATATGTGACTTATAGTTTCAATCACACATGGGTGTTCATGATCTTCTTTGCATGTTTTTTCTAGACTTGGCCCAAATTACGACGACCCGACTTGACACTTGATACTTGTAAAATCCCTGAATTTTTTAATTTTTTTCTTATTTATTATTTAATTGCCTTAAATATGATTTATTGAAGTTTATTAGTAGTTTTAAGCTAAATTTGTTTTTATTAAATATGACCTTAGCCATTGTTGAGTTTTGGAGCACAAGACGGCTAGGATTTGTGGCACAGAAGATGTAGCAGTGTGCCATGACTAGTGTATTAGTTATACTAGGGGAGATCTAGCCATAGTGATGTCCGAACTAGGAAAACCAGACCAAGTTGTGAAATGACTCATTTAAATTATTTAATTAGTTATTATTTATATTTATTGATTTTTAGATGGCCCGGTTGGACCAAACCAGCCCGAACTGGACCCAAACCAATTCCAAGCTCATGTAGGCATGTAGTTGACCAAAGATGGCCATGTAGGCGTATTTTATGTATGTACAAATATTACTTAAACTATTTTAGAACTTGATGTATTTTTTAATTATTTTATTATTGTACAAAAATTTGTATTTTTTATTAAATAGGTGTTTGTCAATATTTGTACAATTTTCGCGAATCGAATAAAGGGGTAGTATAAGTTCACTAAAACTTCGCATTTTTATTATTTTATTATTATTAAAGTGATTTTGTGATTTAATAATCATAATTATTATTAGATATTATCATTATTTGATTTTATGGCCAATTGAATTTATATGCATATGTACCTATATTTAAATAGACTAAATATAGGGATAGATAATATATATATATATATATATATATATATATATATATATATATATATATATATATATATATATATATATATATATATATAAGCTTTACAAGGTTTCTTTAAAAAAAAAGAATTGATGAACACTGTTCATCCTCACCCTCAGCCCGAGCCCGCGCGAGGTTTGCTCGATAGATAGGAAATCCGAATTTTTTTGAACTTCTTCAAATCAACACAAAATCCTTTCTTTTTTTGTGCAATCCTAGTATGATTCTCTACAGGATTACACTGAATCTTGGAATATTTTAATTCGAATAGATTGAAATAAAATTCGCTCAAATATATGGCTATATATTGACCGAGAGACTCCTCCCCAACCCTCTCTCCTCGACTTCAAATTCTGGAAGACTCGCCATAACCCCCTGCCTCCCGCGCACAATTCTGACCATCTGCAGTCGCGTGCCACCGGCCGGAGCTGTCACAGCCATCACGCGTGCAGGAAGAAGCCGCTGTCGCAATACTGCAAGCACAGTCAGGTATGCCTGTTTGTCGCCATTTTTCTCCATCTAGGCTAAATCATTTTCGACTCCGTAAGTTCCTACACATAGACGATATAACCATCTAAATACCCTGACAAGTAGTCCGTATATAATTGATTCAAATTCGTTGAGAAATCGAAACCAAATCAGGCCGAGAACTCGATTTCTCAAAAAACAGGGAATGAGTAAACCTACCCAAAGTGTTGTTTTGGAAGACCCTTTCTGGCCAAGCCATCGACCAAATTGAAAATCTAATTGAACAACCTAGAAGTCAACCCATAGGGCTACAAAACCCATTTTGTAGATTCTGATTTCTTTGACTGAGCACCAAGAAAACTGATTTCAAAAATTTAGAAAAAATGCTTTTCAAAACAGAAATTTGTGAAAATCTCCCCGATATGACGTACGTCCCACCAAATCGGACGACATGGTCACGAATCGAAAGCATCGAAAGGTGCGTATCGACTTCACGGACGTGTGGACTTTGACGGAATTCAAATTGGTTGCGCGTGCGCGACGAATTTGACGCATACCCGTCGAAGAACGCCGTATCGACCTTTTTCAAAATTTCCCAATTACTTTGTGCACGTTCGTCAAATCAAGACAAAACTTACGCCAACAGGTCCGAATCAAAATTCTGGTCCTGCATGCCAAGTTTTGTCCGATTCTGAGAAGGTTGATCGGAAAGCCAAAATTGGCGGGCCTGCGACCCGATCCAACGGGCAATTTTGTGTACAGCTCATCGAAATCCAAAAATGGACATATCGTTGGATTTGTTTCCTCAAATCGGATCCGTAGACATATAGTTTGACGACTTTAGAGACTGTTGGTTCTGACACGCATTTTGGTGCAAAGCGGGTCCAACGACGGACATCGTTTTGATCCAAAATTATGATTTTGCCCCTGTTCCGAAATTAGACTTTTGGACAGGCGTTTCCTAGGTATATCTTTTACACCGAAATTATTTTTGGTGTTTGTTTCAGCATCCAAGAACGTTTGCGGAGGTTCCACTCTTGTAGCTTCTTCTTACTTGCCGATTTTATCTACTGGACGTTGTCAAAACACCTTCCAACAACCAGGCAAGTATACCTTGCTATAATTTCTGATTATGCATATTTATTTCAGTATGTTTACTTATTTATTTTCTATTCATTTGTTTAAACTATGCGTCCAAGTCACACTTGGGTGCAAGCGACTATATTAGTCGTTATTTTTGTTTCTTTTCTTTATTTATGCATATCGACCTAGAGTTAAGAGACAACCTCAAGTGTATGAAGTATTTCTATGCTTCATTGGCCCTGACACTTGTGTATCATGAGTCACGAGTCTCATATAGATCCCGGACGTATGTATCGACTGGCCATCGGTGCACACATGCCGTGCGATAGGCAATAACTGCTAAATAGTTATGGTTGTCTAGAAGACTTAGCAGTTATTAGGAATGTCGTGATATGGATATAGCACGTGTAGTACATGGGATGGGAGGAGACAGCTGTTAGGCGTAGGGGCTTTCACTCGTTTACTTTCCTCTAGACGCCCTTAGTGACTCCGTCGAGTGCTAATGGGCCGTGCATTTATTTTTCTCTAGCTGCCGTTAGTGACTCACCCGAGAGCTAGTGTGCCGTGCACTTATTTACTTTTTTCTAGATGCCACTAGTGTCTCAGTTGAAACGCTAACGCGCCATGTTTCTAGCTTCGGAAGGCCCCTGTGTGGAACGTTGTCTTCAAAGTGCATTTTCACATAGATGGTTAGGTAGCCCAGTTGTTGTTTATATTTTAGTTATTATAGCATGTTTTTCTGTATCTTGTTATGTCCCTCTGAGGACCCGATGATCTCTCCAAGTATCGACGACGAGCAGTATCCTGAGGAGTACGGTTCCGGACTTGACTCTTCCTTCGCAGCCGAGTAGGGCTCACTCGCGGAGCTTATTTTAATTTTCCTTTTTAGTAGTTGGTTTATGCAGTTACTACTCTCTTTTGATTCATTCAGTTGATTTTCTTCTAGTAGATCGGTAGTGGACTTTGTCTCCACCCGATGGATATTCTGTTTTACATTATATTCAGTTGAGACATTTGATTAGTCATTCTTTTTATTTTTATTATGGATGAGATATAGATACTGCCTGTGACCATGTTATATTATTATGAGCTGGAGCTTTTTAGTACAGCTTATGTGTGTATACGTAGATTCCATATATTGGAGTAGTCTGTGTATACATACAGCTGGCATGTACGTATTTCTAGTCCTACGTATTTTGGGACTGGGGCGTTACAATAGTCTTGAGATAGTAACTTGAACTTGACTTGAACATGATAATATGAACCCGTCTTGATAACTCTTGATAAGTGGTCCGTCGAGGCGCACTCCAGACAAGTACTCTTGACATGACAAGTAACATGACATGACATATATAATCTTGAAAGGCTGTTGCGACAGCTACCCTGACTTGCTAAGTAACTCTTGTCTTGACATCGTGGTTGACTTTCTTGATTGTTCCTGTACAAGCTACCTGTCTCGTCTTGTATCATGTCTAGGACATGGATTCCTGGTTACTGCGGTCAATAATTCACAATAAATTTGACTAGGTTAATGACTAGATTGATCAAGTAGTTCATATAGAAAGATTTTTCTCAGTTACAGGCAATCCCGTTATTCTGGCCACACTTGAGGGACTTGTAGCCTGCCGACCAGTGTGGCACATTTCCAGTCTACTGTCATGTAGGGCACTTCTTGAAAATCTAAGTACTGAAAGTACACCAGTAATCTTGATAATTTTGTAACTCATGTAAATTCACCTCGCCTGGATAACCTGGATAATTGCAGGGCTTGTGACTGTGAGAATATCTCAACTGCATCTTGCTAGTAACTAGGCCTGTGTTGTTAGCTAATGATAGCAAGCTGTAGGACTTGATTGGCCGTGCTTGAATGCTTGCTCGTGATTAGCATGGGAATTATATTATGTCTCTTGTTTTTCCTAATGCAAGCTATTGTTTTATTCTAACCCTGTCTTCTTGTCATTTAAGCATGTTCATTTATTTATTCTTTTATTTATTATTTGCTAATTTTAGTTCCTTAATGAAGCCTCCCTTGTGGCACTTGCTCTTTCTGGGGTCTGATCCAGCTGGTTTTGTATGGCCAGATTTCAGAGTGATACCCGAGGATCTTCCGACTTTTCAGCCAGATGGAGAACACCAGACTAATCCTGGCAACGAGTGGGTTTCTTATTTTGCTCTCCCACTCTATTATAAATTATTTTTTTGAGGCGTTTAGTCGCTGAGCAAGTGTTAGCTCGTGTTGAAACTTAAATTCTGTTTGCCTAAGGGCTGTAACATGATTGAAAAATTGTAGGTTTGATCACGCATGACTTAACTCTTGCTAGTCTTCATATTTTGTATGACTAGCTTCATGATCATCTGAATATGTAATGTTTATGCTAATCTTTGTCTTATGCAGGGACGGACTGTCGGCTATGGGTAAGAATCACTGAAAAAGTGATACATATGTGTTGCTTAAGTTTTCTATATGAATTGCATGAAGAGATTAATCTATTACAAATAAATGCTATGTCTCACTAAAGAAAAGATATGATATCATGCTTATAATTGTTCCTAAGAGTAGCTTGAACAAGAAAAATGTTGTAACTCATGAAATACGTTGCGTACTGCACATGAGATAAATAGTCATCGAGCTTGAAATGAATAGTCCCCTCGTATGCTTGAGATGAAATAAAATGAAATAAAATGTTGACTTTTCCAAAAGTATTTTCAAAAGAAATGTAAACTGACTCTGTATGCATGAAATGAACATAGGTAAAAAGTAGCAAGATCACATCACAAGAAATATTTTTTTACTAAATAAATAGTGATCGTTTCAGACAAATGTAGCCCTTTGTTCAAAATTACCAGTATGCTGATATACTGACCCACCATCAGTCTGCATGCAAGTGCAAGATGCATCGATAAGGATTGTCCAAAGTGATAGCCCGAGCCTCATCCTCAGGATCCAGAAATCAGAAAAGATGCCAAGGGAAGGACATCGGTTGCCAAGAGTTGGTTTTGTATATAAAGGGATATAATATATGGGAACAAGATCATTGTAATCTGTAAAGTTTTTGAGAGAATATAAACATTATATTAGAGAGAAACGAGATGTTGTAATCTGTTCAAATGAAATCAATAAAGAGAATTGTGTCTTGTACCATTGTGTTCAATTCATATATCTGTAAAATGTCTATTGCTGCTTCAAATATCTGCAATATATTTTGCTACGTATTGTCAACCTTGTTTATCTTGTCTTGATATAGGTCATGGCCTTGTGCAAGCGCAGCTTAGGCTTGTATGACATCACGCCCAAGCGATGACGAACGGTCTCACAGAGTCCGAAGCGAGTACGAAAGAACTCCACGGGATCGGGACGTGACATGGGATACCTTACTTTGTATGTCTGATGATCTAATATCTTGTAACATTTACTTGCTTGCTTGAGATTGAGACACTGGATTTGTTCTTGACCATAAGAGACTGATGGCTTATAGCTAAACTCTCATACATCTAGACAGCCGTGACCATATTGCGAGGTGGATTGCACTTCAATATACGTGTTGGCTATGTCTATCTCCCGCTCTCCAGTATTCTGGTTCTGGGGCGTGACATCTTTGCAAGACGATGATTTAGTTTTGGGGACACCGTTACAAATAAGGCAAAAAATTGACCTCTTATGATCCAGCATAAAAGCGTAGCCTGCACACGAAATCAACTAAAATCAACACTTACTCAAATGGGACTTATCCTTTACATCGTTTTGATTTATAGATTCGAATTGACTTAATGCTTTCTTTCCGGCCAACGTAACTCTTGCATCGATTTGCATCGATACTTCATCGAGTCAACGCAACTCTTCGAGTCAACGATTCATCGTAATGTACCGTGTGGAGCACGACATTACATAATATACCACTCAAAACAAGGTTCATCCTCAAATCGAAACCAACACTCAATCCAAGTATTCCGCTAGATCGTTTCACGATCTCGTGCTACTATCATTTGAATCATACAACCTAGTTTGGATCATAAACATATCTTAGGTGTTCCACCAATATATGCATTTCAGCCAAGCTTAGGTGTAGGATATCGGGACAAAGCTAATAAGTAACTTTTCATCCTCGATTACTTGACATCTCGTACCCTCGATCGGACTTGGTCTCTAGTTGTTTGTTCTCGCACTTTTATTGCTTATGCATATTCGATGCATACATGATCATTCGACAAAAGTCACGACATACGATGTGATTCACAAATCGCATATTACACTTCATAGGTTTCATATGGGCCATCAATTCTATACGTCGTGTTAAGTCGTCGCGCATCCGATCGCAACAATTCCTGAGGTCCCATCTCAATGGCATGAACTAAGTTCAACATGCCAAAGTCTCATCATGACCATATGGTTTTGCAACTCGTAACTCTTTACGTTATTAAAGCTATCCATATATCGCGTCTGGGCTACCCCCGCTAGGTAACTTGCCCAGACATCGTGTTTAATCTCTACCGACACAAGAGATCAACTTGAGTCTATGATGCTCAAAGGCAAAAATCTTTCCAACCCAAGGTCTCTTTACAATACGTTCATCTCTGATTTTCGATCGAGTACGAGTCCTTTACTCAAATTTTGAATCAATCCCGACTAGTTCGTTTCATAACATAGGTCGTGCGCTCAACACACATAGCCTAATCGTTACTTAAACCGATCTACGACACAAACCTTAGGGTCGTTCCACTACTCATTGCACTCATACATGGCACATTTCTCACATTCGTCCATCCGTGTCATTATGCTAAGTCTATCCATCTAACTATCCGATCGTCGACCGACCAAGTCTATTTACGTACTTATTCGATCGATCAATAAATGTCTGACCATATCGATCTAGTCGAAGGCAACTCGCTAAGACTTATCCTCAACATGCACTACATCATCATTCATCTTCGAAGCAATTTCTTATGCAACTTTATTAGGGTCGTCTTATGGTCTCCAACATTTACTTTGATTTGGCGGTCAAGTCTGTCACGACCCGCACCCAGTGTAAGGGTACAAGTACGTAACAACGCCCAGCCTAGCTGCAAAATCGGCAGTAGAACGCTGTACTAGGTCACTATCTAAAACAACTCATGCAATTATATAATGTATTTGTCTTAAATCTCAACTCCGAACGGATGATAAGTATAGAAATAATATAACTCAATCACAGTCTAAGAACGATAGGATAACACATAATTCTATAACTAAAAGAAAACAAATAAAAAAAACTACAAAATGATAATATTTCAAAACAACTCAAAATATATCAACTCTCAATTATTACAACTCAAGTTCTAAACATAAATTTTAGAGCAAGTCTACTAAACTAATCTCCCGATCACTCATGAGAGTCGGGGCCAAAGGTAGCTAATCTCTCTCCATATCCATAGCAAGTAGGGTATGTATCCTCAGGGCTAACATCTGTAATATTTTATCAACGATCCAGTCAGGAAAGGAACGAGCACATCTTATCAAGAAATTCTAAGTAAATGACAAAGACTATAAAATAATTATAGACAGTTATATTGATGAAGCATCGTAGAAAAAAATGGAGGAACAATTAGAACAAGTAGAGTAAATACTGAGAGATAGAATATCATGGCAATAAAGACAGTAAATATAACTAGCTGAACTAGAGTAATGTGATATAAGTCCAGGTGGTACAATATATGTCAAGTGTGATTCCATTCAATGATTCTAGCAGTGTTGATTCTTGTAATGGTTCTTGTGATGATTCTACTAAAGATTCTTGTGGTGATTCTAGTAAAGATTCTTGACAATACTCACAGTGTGTTTTAAAATAATTGAGATTGAAATATAAACGACTAAGGGTAATCTGGCACATCACACACTGATCAGGTGAGGGGTGGCTATCGTTCTTGTATAATTCACAGGGAGGTGGTTCGAGTATTTGGGAATGTTTACATGTCTACTCGGGTATTTTCTCGCCTGACAAATATGGGTGAATCCATAACACGACACGTAAATCGAGAACAAATCTAGCCAGAACATAAAGGTGCTTGTAGGTGTTTCTTGTAGTAGTTCTTGTAATAGAGGCTAGACAAGTAAGGTATGTGTGTCGTATACATGAATTTTAGAAATATCAATCCGTGTTTGTAACAGAGAATCAAATAGAACTGACTAGAACTGAAATATAGAAATCGACAAGTAATGAAAGAACTATCATAGAATGTACTCGTCTGGTATCCGGAATGTCTGATGAGAATATAAGTCCAAACTGAAGTCACAAAGTCCTATTTAAATCAACCACATGTTACAAAGTGTCTAATATGAAATAAATAAAGTCTATAATGCATTCTAAATGATTCTAGGTGCTTCTAGGTCAAAGTCAACCCTTGGTCAACTCTGGTCAGCCCTGGTCAACTCTGGTCAAACCTGGTCAACTATAAGTCAACTAGTCCATTTTCCAAATTTTAGGTCAAACTCAAGTTATCTAGTCATTCCAAGTCCGTTTGAGTCGATTTGTATCAAGTTTGACCCAAAGTTGACTTTTGTCAACTTGGTCAACTCGCTAGTCAATTCTGCCAAGTTAGGCTTATTTGGTTATTTCTAACTAACTCACAAATCCCTAGGCTATATCTAATAGCAAATCAGAATATATACATATATATTAATTCATTATATATATAATAAAAAAAACCCCGTTTATTCAGAAAGGCTTAAAATGCCGAAGCCTGTACAAGTATACTAAAGGCAGCAGAAGCCGACACCTATACAAGTATATATATACAAACACATTGGTATATAGTGGAAAGAGGGAAAAATGTGTGTGCGTGTGTGTGCGTGTGTGTGTGTGTGTGTGTGTGTGTGTGTGTGTGTGTGTGTGTGTGTTGTGTAGGCTGCTGGTTGGGCTAAAAATCTGAGAACTTTATCATAACATTATATATATATATATATATATATATATATATATATATATATATATATATATATATATATATATATATATATATATATATATATGAAAAAAAATATATATATATGCAAAAAAAAATATTATATATATATATATATATATATATATATATATATATATATATATATATATATATATATATATATATATATATATAAAATATATATATATATATATATATATATATATATATATATATATATATATATATATATATATATATGCAATATATATATATATATATATATTTATATATATGCAAAAATATATATATATATGCAAAAAAATATATATTATATATATATATATATATATATATATATATATATATATATATATATATATATATATATATATATATATATATATATATATATATATATATATATATATATGCAAATACCTATTTGAAAGTAAAGAGGGTATATATACCTATTAGTAAAGAGGGTATATATACCTATTTGAAAGTAAAGAGGATATATATATATATATATATATATATATATATATATATATATATATATATATATATATATATATATATATATATATATATATATATATATATAAGAGAAGGGAAAGAGGGGAGGGTGTGTGAGCTGTGTGTAGTAAGGTAGGGCTGCTGCTAGGGGGCTGCCCCCAATAAATCCAACTCACAAGAACCAAAACATATACATAAGCCTCTATATTTATACTAACACTATGTATATATAAATAGGCATTTACATACAAGGAATTATATATAACATATAAAGATTTATATACAAAGAATGTAAATCATAGTTTAACTACAAAATTGAACTAGTAAACTAATCGAAAACCAACATCAAACTCAGAAATCTGAGTTTATACTCAGAAAATCGTTTTCAAACAAAAATCTAATCAAATATAACCCAACACAAATACAAAAACCAACTCAATACCCAATTCTCAAAATATACAACTAGAACTCGTGAAACTTAGCAAACACGAAGGTGTATACGTGTGTGACATGCTCGGGTACTCACGGGGTCGAACCCGTGTCCGTATCGCGTCCACGAAGTGGGTATCGTACGGGCACGTACGCGCGTGCACGATATCAGCCGAATCAGTGCAGATGCGATAACTTCGTGAATACTCAACAAAATCTTGTTAAATTTTAGGAGCACGTGGGCAGAGGTTTCCTCTACGTGTCCATAAAATTTCACGCAAAACTATGTCCTGTGCGTCGAATTATGACACTCAGACTGCAGGGGCTGTACGCTCGCTCACGTGGCCTCGTGGGCGTGTGTCGACGTCCGTAGCTCACGACACGAGCCATGTCGTGCCACGTCGTCGAGTTTAGGGCTAGACTAGGCCTAGGGCTACATGTCCACTCTCCTGGTTCGAGTCCTCATCGTGTCGTATCCGCGAACGAAGGCCGTGTCAGCGACAATTTCTGTTCGCGTGCATAGTGTTGGCTGAACCGTGCGTATTGGATTTCTTCGCGCATGCTCCACAAAACATTGTAAAAGTTTAGGAGCACATGGTAAGAGGTTGCCCCCACACGTCCATGAAACGTTACGCAAAACAGAGTCCTGTGCGTCGAGTTATGACACTCGGACCTCGTGTACGCGTGTCCGTGTCCGATTTGGACACTGAAAATGTGTCAAATTGAGATCCGTCTTCACGAAAGTTATGTCAAATAATCACAGCAATAAATTCATGAAAACAGAATTGCAAATACCAACTTTCAATCTAAGGTGAGAGATAATATGAAATGATAGAATTCAAGCTTTATTTATACTACTCTGGGGAGGCAGAGTTTGGCCCGAATTCTGTCCCAAGAATTCAAAATTTTGAACTTTGGACAGCTTGTACCAAGCAGGCCCTAAAAATTAGGGTGCTAAAAATCAGGAGACAGAGTTCAGCCCGAACTCTGTGTGGGGGCAGAGTTCAGCAAGAACTCTGCCTCCTAGGTGGCAGAATGGCATTTGGACTTTGTTTGGCTTGGTGGAGCTTGGGCTTGGTTCAGGAATTGGTTTGTTTGTATGGTAGAGCTTGAAGAGATATGTCTAGGGGTTGAGATGACACAGTGTGACTCAACGTATACATTCTTCTAGACTCAATAAATTGAATATTACAGAATTGGAACAAATAGGAAAACCAAAAGCCCTTTGATGACGTCTTTCTTCTGATATTTTGGCAGACCTGAAGACGTCTTTTTTCTTGATAGCAGTCGTCCAAAGATAAGCATATCTGGAAATCTGAATACCTTTCGGAGGCTTCACCTTCGAACCCCTAACGGGGGCGCTGCCCCCTCGACCCCCTGTCCGCTGACCGGGCAGCGGAACCCCCGATGCGAGGCCCCAGATAGGTCGCTAGGCGGTTCAGAGAAATCTTTTTGTATGACGCCGTCTTTGGTCCATCATTAATTCTTCATTGCCTATGTTCTGGTTTGATCATGTTTGATCGTGCTTACTGCATGTCTACAAATACATGTCAGGTGAGCAAAATATGTTACAGTACGATACAAGTATGGCAATATGATATAGGACAATTAGGACAATGCTAAGTTTAAGTAGCAACATGGTAGTGAGTATATGAATATTAGTGACATCATTATGTTAAACTTAATTGATTAGCCATATTCAAAAACACGATATAATCATTGGGCTAACAATCTCCCCCTTTTCGATTATGGCAAATCGATTAAGTTTAAGACAAATATGATAGATGCATGTATCACTAATAAACACATATTACTAGAAGATTGTGTGCGAACTTAAACTTATTTTGCCCCCTTTGACATGATCAAAAAAAATAAGCTTTCCCGTAATAAGAGATAAACCGAACTCAATCTTAAGTAAAGGAGGAAGGCATAGACAATCATGATCAAGATATACTAAATGAGGAATAATGAGAGAAGTGTGTAAAAACAAGTATAGAAACTACATACCAAATGTAGAGTACCAAATAGATAATAGCTTGTAAAAACACAGATAGTTTGCAAAAAATTGAAAATAATTAATAGATAGTTTACCAACGTGAAATCCAAGAAAGACATCCAAAACACTGTATGATATGAAATATTGCTCTAGTTTTGGAAGAGAATTATGAAAAAATACCAATTGAGACAGAAAAAAGATACCAATTGAGATATTGAAATATATATTAAAATAAATAAACTTGAAACATTGATCAATGAAACTATGATAGTCACAATTGTCCACAGATAAATGGTGGAACAAAACAAAGGAGTGATCAATGTAAAATAGAGCAATTGATATAAAATGATCTCATTTTTGCAAATCTATTTGCTTATCCAAAATTCATGCATTTGAACTCAATTACCTTATCATGCTATATGAATACCCTTTAGATAAACATGAAGGTAAAGAAGAAAAATGTTTGAGAAAGAGAAATTCAGTCGACTTGAATGCTCTCCCTCAAACTATTACCAATATAGATAAAATCATAAATTTTGGGTAAGTTCTCAACTAGGAAAGCCAAATCAATTAAGCATACAAGGAAAGCCAAATCAAAAAAAGCACAATAGTCATCAAGATAAGATACGGAAGTTAATATTAACGAGATGACTCATATAAAAGAGAGAGATAATATGATGAAAACAATTGCATATACTCTCATAAGCTTTTCATAAAACAATAGTATCATAACCTCAATCACTAAGATATGGGTCAATGATGAAATAGGTATACGACATTTTAAAGGGTATAGATGAATTGAACCAATTTATTTGATCAATTCACTATTGATTTCTCCCCCTTGCTCAATGCATATAAGGCTAAAAAAACGTCATAGAACGAATAATATCATCTTTAGTCAAGAAGATATATCCACTAATAGTTAATAAAAATAAGAAATCAAAAGAATATTTCAATTTAGCACATGTAATCAAAAGAGACATACACTAACCTATATAGAAGAATCTCATATTTAAATATGATAGATCAATACATGTTACCTTTTGAAAAAAATGTCATCATGAGTAAAGTCAATTAAATCAATCATGATGAAAGTCAAAATATAGCTAAAAAATACAAAAAAAAAGAAAATAAAGCTCAAATATCATGTCCATGATTATCTAATTAAGAAATGATCAACCAATTTATTGCTTTGCATGGACTGTGTATGTTTTACCATATATGTACCCATCAACGGGTAATAATCCAACCTTGCTAATACTAAATGAGAAACCAATGAAGTTCAAACAACAAAGAGCAAATGTGATAATCCATGAGTAGTCAAAGTAGAGTAATAAATTAACTTGATAACCACATAATTAGATAATATATGACTACTCAACCATTAGGATCATTTATCAATAACATCAAACATGATCCAACGAATATTTTCAAGAGAAAATCCAAAATCTATATTTATAATAAAATCTTACAAATTAATGAAAAATATGGAGAGAAAAAGTCAATCTCATTTAAATTATTACAAATTTAATCTAAAGAGATGTAATCTGATAATATGATAAAATCTTGACTCAAAAGATGAGAGAAGTTTAAGAGATGCTTACCAATGACTAGTATGGAAGGAAGTTAAAGCGATGAATCACAAACCTCAATGGAAAAAAAAAATTGTCAAACTAATTTTAGAGACCAAACATATGTATCTAAAATAGAATCAAATCTTATCAAAAGAATTCATAAATCTTTTTTTTTGGTAAACTAGCATGTCACATATAGATTAAAATTTAATAAGATAGCTAGATGAGTGAAAGTGAATAAAAATTATGTAGCTTAATCAATACATCGTAAATAAGCAAGCTACATAACTAATTAAGATTAATGAGGTAGGCCATTAACAAGATAAATATGCTCATTAAATCTTAAGTCACTAACACTAAAGATACATGCTTAAGCATAGAGTTCACAATAAGGATGATACATTTTGAATGATCAAAATAATTTATATACTCTTTATTAAGCAAGGATAAGAGTATAAGATGGCAAGTAAATAAAGTAGACTCTCATCAAGTAAAGGACAAAAGAGATGTTCATGAAAATGAAAACGCAATAGAACAAATCTCTTTGCCAAGTATTGAGATTAACCCAAGATAATGAAGTAAGAGATTTATCTAGAGAATGCAAAATTATAACCATTATAAAAGTGTATTCTCTAGAAATAGAAAATCTCAACGCAAAAGCTCAACCCATAGTAGCTAAAGACATGAGAAGTATGATATATCAATTACATGTATTCTCATGTGCTACAAAAACATCATTGGGCAATAATAAAAAATATTTATAGCTCAAAATATAGGACTAGATATGATGAAGTATTCTAGAACTTAGGGGTGGATCCAGAACTAGATAATGGTTGTAAGTAGACCTTAATAAATCTTAAGTCTATAAAGTATTGATCACTTTGGGTTAGCTGCAGGGGCCGGTTCCCAGTTAGCGATAGTCCGAAGACTAGTACACCGTGTCCCTTCAAGCTATTTACACCTGTATGACAGAAGGACCCTTTTGGCTTGTTCCCAAAACATTCTTTACTTTTAAGAACTTAGATTTAAAGGAATATACACAGTATCATCAAACAACATCAAAATCCAAAAACCCTAAGTATAAGAAAGGTAAATATCTAAATAATAATCAGAGAATGATCATCAAAATTTGCTAAGAATATTTTCAAAACAAATATTTTCATAATGCACTTATGGAAATAAATATATGGAAGATACATACTCAAAATAAGTACGATGATTTTAACAAGTAAGGTAAAGCACAAAACTAAGCAATTCTTAAAAGAACTTCCATAAAAGTCATGAATGTAACACCCCAATCCCAAAATACGTAGGACCAAGTACGAGAACATGACAGCTGCACATATACGAAGAATACTCCAATATATAGAATCCTCGCATATGCATATAAGCTGTAAATAAATAATCACATGCCAGAATAACATATCTAATCTCATCACAGCTCAACACAGAAGATAATGAAGTCCAAATAAATAAATAAGAGTATCAAAAGATAGCCTGGTGAACATACTTACTCCAAACAGCTATAAAAATAGTCTCACAAGATCGGAGTCCGACCTCCGCAAAATAGAAAGAAAAAAGATGTAAAATAATGTCCGACCTTCGACGCATGAGCCCTGGCTGTAAATGGGATCGGCATAGTTCCCATAAAGGGCACCAGGGGCCTACGTCCATAACGCTCGGAAAGCGTTAGAGGGCACCATGTGCAAGGGCTACGTCCATAACGCTCTGGAAAATGTCAGAGGGCGCCTGGAGCCTGCGTCTCCGGAGGAGCGCACAGGTAATCATGGAAGTGTAAAAAGACCATACATCAGGTATTGTTCTCCCCACCCAATGCCTAGTATCATCATCTCCATGACTGATATGAACCTCTAGTAACCGCCAAGTCTTCTAACATGCAATACTATTGGCAGTTACTCCTATCCGTCGCACGCTCCATACGTATCGGTGGCCAGCTAACTACGTGGAAACATGTCCTACATGTGACTCACAACACGTGATACAATAAGTGTCAAGGCCATATGAGATATACTAATACCTTAATCATCAATGGGTGGTCAATAAGCTAAGTCAATGCAAGAGAATAAATAAAGCAAGAAAAACGACCGATAGAGTCGCTTGCACCCAAGTGTGACTTGGAAGCACAGTTTAAATATCACAAAATAAAATGCTGAAAATAACAACTGAAAATAAGAATTTAATAATCACAGAGTAAGGTGGCAAGGTATCTTGCCTGCGGTGCGAGAAGGGCAAATCCAAGAGTAGCAAGTGTCAGCACGAAACTCACAAATCATAGATGACTCCAAACGCTAAAACAAACATCAAAAATGATCTCGGTGAAGAAGATATACCTAGGAAATGTCTGTCCAAAAGTCAAATTCTGGAACAGGGGCAAAATCATAATTTCGGGTCAAAACGATGTCCGTCGTTGGACTCGCTTTGCACCGAAATGCGTGCCAAGGTCTATGGTCTCTAAAGTCGTAAAACTACATGTCTACGGTTTCAATTTGAGAAGAGGAACTCAACGGTATGTCCAGTTTTGGATTCCGATGAGCCGTGTACAAAATTGCCCGTTTGAGTGGGTCGCGGGCCCGCCAAAAATGGGTTTCGATTCGACCTTCTCAGAATCGAACCAAACTTGGCATGCAAGACCAGAATTTTGATTCGGACCTGTTGGCACAAGTTTCTTCTCGATTCGATGACTGTACACGAAGTTATGGGCAAGTTTGCAAAACGTCGATACGGGGGTATCTCGACGGATACCCGTTGATTTCGTCGCGCACACGCGAAGAAACTGAGTTTCGTCCGTTCCCACACGTCTGTAACGTCCATACGCGCCTTTCGATGTGTATAGCACGCGACCACGTCGTCCAGTTTGTCGGGACGTACGTCGTATCGGACAAAATTTTCTAAAAATTTCTATTTCGAAAACAGTTTTTTACACAAGTTTAACACTGATTTAATTCTCACACAGAAAACGAAATATAGATCTACAAGTTGCGTGCCAATCTTGGTTAGGTTGTCTTCACACGAGTTCAATTAGTCTTTGAAAAATCTCGACACACAGTTCAGAATTCGGCTTCTAAGTGGTGGTTTTAAACTGGATTCAGATTCTGTTTTCGACAGAGTTTTACTCGACTTTGCATCGAGTTACCTGTCAAACCAGAGGGTTATAGCTGATTCCTTTTGAAGGGACTCAAAGAGGGTTACATTGCCTACACGTAGCATCTTTCAGATCACAAAACGATCAAACGTGCAAAAAGTAATCAAGGTCGAAAAAGTACCTTGTTTGTCGAGTTCCTGAACAAGGGTCGGTTGGGGACGGCGTTACGGTGATCCTGGCGGTGGCGAGGTGGTCGTCCGGCGACTGGAATGTGCGCGGGGAGGTCGGCGGCCTCGGGGTCGGGGGATATTGGATTTACGAGAGGGGTTAGGGTTTTAATCTTCGAGCAGTTGCTTATATATGCTCTCCGCCGCTACTCCTATTTCGAATAGGACCCAATACATGGGCTCGGTTGGGGGATTCAATAGCAGCTGATGCTGCTGAGTTAGGCGGGAGGTATTAGGAATGGTGGGGTCGGGGTCCCACTCTAAGTTGCAGCTGTTGCTGCCGATTAAAATGGGGTTTTAGGGGGTCGGGCCTACCCCCCCGCAGCTGCTGCTGCCAATGGTTGGGGGGTTCGGCCACCCCACTGCTTTTTTTTTTACTAATATATATATATATATATATTAAATATATATATATATATTTTTTAAGCAAACAATAATTTCCAAAATATACCAATAAATTCCTAAAAATCCTAAAATTTTTATATACCATATTTAATAGAAATATTAACAAGTACACATATAATATATACACACATGCATTTATATCTACTAATACGCTAGTATCACTAATTTCATAATTAATAAAATGCATAATCAAGATTAAAATATTCAATTAAAATATGGGGGTTTACATCCTACCCAACTTAAAGAAAATTTCATCCTCGAAATTAGGTTAAGGTCGGGGGATCAAATGCAATGCAAGAAAAATATAAATGCAAGACATACCTTTGTCTTCGAACAAATGCGGGTAGCGATTTCGGATGTCGTCCTCGCGCTCCCAAGTAGACTCTCCTGGCGAGTGATGCTTCCATGCCACGCGAACCAATGGAATAGATTGGTTCCGCAATACCTTTACTCGGCGATCGAGGATACCTACTGGTTGCTCTTCGTATGACAAACTTGGTCCAACTGTGATCTTGGAGTGATCAAGCACATGATTGTTGTCCGCCACGTACTTCCTCAGCTGTGATACATGGAATACGTCATGTACTCCCTCTAGTGACGGTGGTAATGCCAGTCTGTAGGCAACTTCTCCAACACGTTCCAAGACATCGAAAGGGCCAATGTAACTTGGACTCAACTTGCCACGTCCTCCGAATCGAATCGTGCCCCTAGTGGGGGATATCTTCAAGAACATATAGTCACCCTCTTTGAACTCCAAGGATCGACGACGATTATATGCCCACTGCTTCTGACGATCCTGCGCTGCTCGCAGGTGGTCCTGAATCTTCTTCACTGTCTCCACTGTGCTCAAGACCAACTCGGGACCCAATAGCTGTCGCTCTCCTATGTCGCTCCAACAAACAGGAGACCGATACTTTCTACTATATAATGCTTCAAACGGAGCCATTTGAATGCTCGCTTGATAGCTATTGTTGTAGGAAAACTCAACAAGATGAAGGTGGTCACTACAACAAAAAACCCTTTTAATGACGGCTAAAAAGCGTCAATAATGACGTACCATGACGCTTTTTTTTCCACAGCAACCGTCATAAAAACGGGTGTTATAAATGTTTTTAAACGCGTCATAAAATAACCGTCATGAATATGATGAGTTTCTGCTACACTTATTTTCAGCATAGTTTGAAAGCGTTATGAATAGATAATCTGTATAGACTCAATTCAGCACATTTATAACGCTCAATTCTGCACATTTATATATTACTTTCCAAAAAATTATAAATCAATGCTCAATGTTGCTCAATTCAATTTCAAAACATTCATTTTGAACCATATTCACAAGAAAACATCTAAATGTTATAGAGTACCATTTAATCCATTTACAAATATATACATAACATATATCACCATCTTCATTACATTTTTTCAAATAAGACATCCAAATACATATATTTACAACTACTACTAGTAAGTAGACCCTCAAAACTATTAGTACATTGGCTTCAACTTTGAGCACAACAAAACTGTCGGCATCACGTAGCAAAACCCTGAAAAATGTCTCCCTCTATCATACACTTTGTGTTAAAGAAGTAGCCAAGATGACTACACAACTCAAACAATTCTCTCAGAGGGGGCAGTTCAAGACTATCAGGTGATACAATAGGAGCAAGTAATGGTTCAAATACCTCCCAAACCTTATGTAGGTTGAGCCTTGTATCAATTAATATAGCACCTGTTATGCTTTCGACAATGTCTACAAGAACCTGCGACAGCAAAAATGATACAAAGTAAATAACACCATAAAAAGCAATGCTAGATACTCTGAAAAATTATCATACATAATGTTTAGAAAGAGATGCCAAGTGATAAGTAGGTCTAGTACTGCATCACCAAGAAATTCAAGCCTCTGGTTTTGAAAAAATAAAGAAAAAGAAGTCAAATGCATGATTATAAATATGAAAAGTAATTTTGAGTGTCAAACAAAAAATGATAAATATATCAGTATCTAGTATCAACTAGGAAAAAACTTCCAAACTTGCTTACTTGGTAGCAGTAGCTAGTTCCAATTTCAGAAGCATGAGTTATTGCCTCCAATAAAAGGCGTTTAATAGCAAACTCATAGCGTAATTTCTTTTCCAGAATTTCCATGTCATCAGATCTGGAAACACAACTCCAAAATGACATAGAGGTGGTCATTGCTTTCCCAACCATTTCAGACTCAAGTTCAGTATCAATGCCTAACCATTTCAATACAGCAAGAGCAGCAGTTAATCCGCCACCAACATAATATGCCCCAATTAGAGCCTCTACGCAATCAGATATTGTCTTAGATCACTATACCAAGAGAATGTTGTTTTGAAGCATAAAGGTGCACAAAATGAACTAGTTTGAAGCTAAACCAATCATAACAAAACAATTTATTTTATAAATAGATAGAAATGTGTATTTCACATAGAAAAGTATATCAAACAAACCCGAGAATAATTGCAAACAGAGCAGACACCTGAAATAATTCAAGAATGCCATAGCAAGACTGCACTACAAAAAGAATAAATGTCAAAATTCTTATACTTACTCTCCCTTCAACCAAATCCTGTGTTCCAATATTAACCAAATCCTGAATCATATTCACAAAGAAATGAGACACAGAAATTGAACCTAGAGCAAGAACTGTTTGTAATATAAGAAACATAGAAACTAAAGTATCACAGGACTAGTATTATACAGAATCTAGCCATTAGATAATAACCATATGTGTCTTAGTTAAGTGGTCCACGAGCCTAACCTGGATCTCCAGCTTAACCTGGATCCTAACGAAGCTCGTGGGCACCTACATACATGCAGTATCAAGAAGGATGCCTCCCAAGTAATTTATGAAGAACCTTCTTTTTTCAGACTAGAGATCTTTGTATTCTTGCACATATTTTACTTTACTCTCAAGTTAATGTTAAAGGTTGTATATTGAAGTATCTACGTACTTATCTTCACGAGCCCAGTTTCCATCTCACTGAAATTTTACATCCTTAGAAAGCCAAAGTCTTCAATGGCAAATCATTTATCATAGTTATAGACGCTTGAATATCAGCTTGAGTGTTGTTGTTAGGGAAATAATTTAGGTACAACTGCAGTATTCCTAGCTAGATTTACTCAACGAAAAATAGGAGAAAAAAAAAGACACTACTAAAACTAGCTAGCTAAGCCATGGCTTTGACATCTTAAATATAATTCCCTCTGAAATTTCTTCTATTTAATGTTGGTCGAGTTCTTGAGAACTTCCCATTCTAAATTATGTTGGGTGATCCTAGACTCTTTTTTTTTTTCCAATTACAGATCCCTTCAAGTCATATTTGTAGGGCTTGAAATTTAAGACATTGACAAGTTCCTATATTGGTTTGTAAAAAAAAATATTGTAGCTTATTGGAAATACTCCAATGGTTTTTCTGAACAAAGTTACTGAAGGGTGCGGAGCTCGTGTGGCCGCTAAGTTGGAGTTAATGCAACCTTCATTCAGTGTCAAGGACAGGTAATTGATGCATAAACAAATAAATAAATAAAACTCAAACTTTCTTAACCTTCGGCGGGCGTAGGCGGCCACGGAGCCGAAGACGTCGCACCCGCCGTCGATCTCCAGCATATGCGTGCGGTGTTCACCAGCCGGACCTCCATCACCGGCTTCAGGTCCTCCGACGACCCCTCCGATATGGTCGAGATCACACCTCGGCTAAGATCCATCGATCAGAAACCCTAACCTAACTCTTGAGGAAATTGGGGGAGAAGAGGTTTGGAGAGATGCTGCTCCTTAGAAAATGGATGAGAAATGAATTTTCTCTCTCCCACTTAGCTTTTATACAGTGAAAAAATTACAAGTTGCCACCGCTCTAAAGTATTAATGACGTTTTGTTTTATAAACGTTATAAAAAGCCCAAAAATAGTCCAAACCGTCATAGAAAAAAGGTATTTTTCAACTTGATAACGCTTATGTATCAGCCGTCATTAAAACTCCCTGTCGAGCGTCATTAAAAGGGTTTTTTTTGTTGTAGTGGGTCCTCCCATGAACCACCAAAATCAAGCATACACGCTCTCAGCATCCTATAGCGTCTGAATGGTACGCTCCGACTGGCCGTCTGTCTGTGGATGGTATGATGTGCTAAACTTCAATCGAGTGCCCAAACTCTCTTGTATGCTCCTCCAAAAGTGCGAGGTAAATCTTGAGTCACGGTCTGATACAATACTAACAGGCACACCATGCAATCTCACAATCTGCTCCATATACATCTCTGCCAATACCTCTGTCGACTGGCCCACTCTAAAAGGTAAGAAATGGGCCGACTTCGTAAGTCTATCAATAATCACCCATACTGCATCACGTCCCCTAGGACTCCGAGGAAATCCCGTGACAAAATCCATAGTAATGTGCTCCCACTTCCACTCGAGAATGGGTAGCGGCTGCAACATTCCGGCCGTCCTCTGGTGCTCCGCCTTCACTTGTTGACATACCAAGCACTTGGCAACAAAACGAGCTATCTCTCGCTTTATTCCATGCCACCAATAATACTGTCGTAAGTCACGATACATCTTGGTCCCTCCGGGATGAATATAGTAAGTCGAACTGTGAGCCTTTGCCATAAGCTCCTGCCGTAGATCTCCATTGGGAACATAAATGCGATCACCACATCGTAATGTCCTATCGGTGTGGATCCTCAATCCTGTCTGCTCTCCTGCTTCAGTCCTCTCTTTCAGCCGTCAAAATCTAGCATCATTAGGAAATGCTGCATTGATGCGCTCTACCAAGGATGATTGCACTTGAAGGTTGGCTAATACGCCGTCTGCCCCAGGTATACTACCTCAATACCAAGCTGCTCCAAGTCTCTAATCACTTCCTTCTGTGTAGTCAAAAAGTGTGCCATGGGCGTACGGCTTAATGCGTTTGCCACGACATTAGCCTTGCCCGGATGATAATATAGCTCAATCTCATAATCCTTCATCAACTCCAACCAACGTCGCCGTCGCATATTCAACTCCTTTTGTGTGAACACGTACTTGAGGCTCTTATGATTAGTGTAGATATCAACCTTCTCGCCGTACAAGTAGTGTCTCCATAGCTTCAAAGTAAAGATAACTGCTGCGAGCTCTAGATCGTTGGTCGGATAATTCTTCTCGTGCACTCGCCGTACAAGTAGTGTCTCTATAATATAGCTCAATCTCATAATCCTTCATCCTAATCCCTTCTCGGATGCGTCGCTGTAGATCACAAATCCTCCTGGGCCCGATGGTAGTGTTAAGATCGGTGCTGTAGTCAACCGCTTCTTCAACTCGTCAAAAGCGGCTTGACACTCGTCTGTCCATACAAACTCCTGATCCTTGTAAGTCAATCGAGTCATAGGCCCCGCTATTCGAAAGAAATCTTCTACGAACCGTCGGTAGTAACCCATAAGTCCGAGGAAACTTCTCACTTCAGAAGCTGTTGTGGGAGCGGCCATAATTTGACTGCTGTGATCTTCTCTGGGTCCACTGATATACCATCACCCGTAACAATATGACCAAGGAATGATACCTCCTTGAGAAAGAAATCACACTTGCTAAGCTTCACAAAGAGTCTCTCGTTCCTCAATGTTCCCAAAACTATCCGTAGATGCTGCTCGTGCTCCTCTTAACTCTTGGAGTAAATCAAGATATCGTCTATAAAGACCACTACAAATTTGTCCAAGTATTGGTAAAAGATCTTGTTCATTAAATTCATGAAAACTACGGGAGCATTGGTCAAACCGAAAGGCATGACCAAGAACTCGTAGTGTCCATACCTCGAAAGAAAGGCCCTCTTGGCAATATCTTCCTTCCGAACCTTCAATTGGTGATAGCCCGATCGTAAGTCAATCTTGGAGAATACTTTTGCTCCACTCAGTTGATCGAATAAATCGTCTATATGCGGCAAGGGATACTTGTTCTTCATCGTCACTGCATTCAACGCTCTGTAGTCAATGCATATGCGCACTGTCCCGTCTTTCTTAGGCAAAAAAAGAACGGGTGCTCCCCATGGTGACGCACTGGCACGAATAAATCCTTTCTCTAATAAGTCATCAATCTGCGTCTTCATCTCTACCAACTCCTTGGGGGCCAGACGATATACTCGAGATGAAATAGGCTCGGCTCCGGGAATAAGCTCAATAGAAAACTCATATCTCGGTCAGGTGGTAGTCCTGGCAACTCCTCGGGGAATACATCCTTGAACTCGGTGATAATAGGGTACTGAGGGGTGTCATGCATCATCATATATGTTCCCGATGTGGGTGCATCACCACTATTTCCGTCTTCTTTGGTGAACTCAAACTCTGCCGCATTCGGTGGTCTAAAGATAATACTGTTCCTATGGCAGTCTATGAGAGCGAAATGCTGGCTCAATCAGTCCATTCCAAGAACCACATCAAATATCGGCATAGAGAATACAAGAAGTCGTGCCATCATCTCTCTGCCATTTATCACTACAGGACAAAGTCTACAAACACCACTAACAGGTACAACTCCTCCTCCAGTGAGGATTTTAACATTTTTAGCTAAGGGTGTGATGGGAATGCTGTGTCTATGGCAAAACTAGTGGCTATGAATGAATGAGTGGCTCCAGTATCAAATAATGTAATAGCAGAAAAAGATGCAACTAAAACCATACCTGCTATAACCTCTGCCTCTGTCACTATATCCTCAACAGCAAGTGAGAATGCCTGCCTAATTTTGTCCCGGGCCCTGAGCTCTGGCCTTGTTGTACTGTGTGCCTTGGAGAGGCAATGGTGGACGAGGTGCTCCTGCTATAGGCCGTGGTGCTGGAAGAGCTGGAGCTGTGGGCCTCGGATTTTGCCGAGCTTATACTATTGCATGTTGCTCCGGACAATCCTTGAGCATGTGCTGATTGGATCCATATCTCAAGCATAATCCAAGGCGAGTCCTGCAGTCATTCTGGATATATCCTTGTTTCTGCAGTAATGGCAAATGGGCTTCTGATAAGGTGAGGGCCTCTGCTGGAACTGTCATGTGGTCCTCCTGATAGGTCCACTCTGAGTAGCTCGGGCTGGTGTAACTGCTGGGGTATGGCGCCTCGATGTCTGCTGCTGTTCCTTGCGAAGAATCTCCTGAGCACGAGCTTCTTCCAAGACAGCTGAATGGAAGACTCAAGACAGAGTAGTCGTATAAGACTTGAGCTCTGGTGCAAGCCCTGGTGAAATCTCCTTGCCTTCTTAACTCTGTCGGAATCAATCCCGCACCAAATCGACTCAGGCGATTGAACTCCGAGTCATACTCATCAACTGTCATATTCTCTTGCTTCAGATGAAGGAACTGGTCATAGAGACCATCTCGAACATGAATAGGGAAGAATCTCTCATAGAATGCATCATAGAACTGCTTCCAGGTGATCCCTGTGCCTAATCGTCTATCTTCCGCCTTCCACCAGTGGTGAGCATTGTCTTCTAATAGTAGGTCCACTGCTATCATCCAATCTCGAGCTGGCAACTGGGATGCCTTTAGTAGCTTCTCGGTACTAATAAGCCACTGTGACACCTCTAATGGCTTTTTCGTTCCCATAAAGGCCTTGGGGTTCATATCTGTGAAATTCTTGATAGAGCCTTCATAGGGATGCAGAGCCGGTGCTGGTACTGGTGTTGGAGGTGGTGGCGGGGGTCTAGCCATAGCTGCCATCATCGTCTGTCTCATCAGCTCAGTCTGTTTCCATTGAGCCTGCATCATGGTATACATAAACTGAGTAGTAGGGCTCCCATCAGTCGGTGGTGGAGGCATCTGAGGTCCCGAATGTAGAGGAAACTGCTGAAGGAATGGTGGGGGTGGAGGCAGTGGTACATTCCCTCTCGGTGGCATGGTAGTAGTCTGTCCAGCCTGGCTACCTGGGGGTGCTACGATATCTGGGTACTCCGTCGTCGGTGTTGTAGTAGGCTGCGACAGTCCTGGCTGGTAGGGTGTCGCTGGAGTCATGAAAGGATTTTGTCTCTTCGGAGTAGTCTTCTCGCTAGATGTGAGGGCCAAGGCAGAAGTGTGTCCGCTACGTAGATTCATACTGTTGGCACGGGGAAGATAAGTTGAAATTAGGAAAGATTAGATATGAAGTATATCGAATAATCAAAGAAGTTTCGAATAGATTAGAAGTCAAGGGATAGTAGTAGTTCTGGATGAGATATTCATATTTCTATATGCAGGCTTGTTGGACACAGTCATGTAACCCAACAATATTAAATCTGACATGCATGGGCCACCACAAAAACATGTAACGCCCCAGTCCCAAAATACGTAGGACCAAGTACGAGAACATGCCAGCTGCACATATACGAAGAATACTCCAATATATAGAATCCTTGCATATGCACATAAGCTGTAAATAAATAGTCACAGGCTAGAATAACGTATCTAATCTCATCACAGCTTAACACAAAAGATAATGAAGTCCAAATAAATAAATAAGAGTATCAAAAGATAGCCAGGTGAACATACTCACTCCAAACAGCTATGAAAAATAGTCTCACAAGATCGGAGTCTGACCTCAGCAAAATAGAAAGAAAAGAGATGTAAATAATATCTACAACTGTCTCAGATAAGAAATAGACTAGAAGTCATAAGGCACTGCCTCATCATCAATGTTGGATAGCTCCAATGCCGCTCCGTACTCCTGTGGAAACTCGTCTAAACCTGGAGAGATAACCAGGTCCTCAGGGGACATAGCAAGAAATAAGAAAACACCATGCCATATAAACTGTGATAATATAATAAGAGAAAAGGTATGCATGCAATCGGGTTCCTGACCATTCTACTGTGAATATGCAGTTGAGATACAATCCTTCGACGCATGAGCCCTGACTGTAAATGGGATCGACATAGTTCCCATAAAGGGCACCAGGGGCCTACGTCCATAACGCTCAGGAAGCGTCAGAGGGCACCATGTGCAAGGGCTACGTCCATAACGCTCTGGAAAACGTCAGAGGACGCCTGGAG
The DNA here is from genome assembly GCA_029216955.1 of Iris pallida. Classification (NCBI taxonomy): domain Eukaryota; kingdom Viridiplantae; phylum Streptophyta; class Magnoliopsida; order Asparagales; family Iridaceae; genus Iris; species Iris pallida. The sequence goes on along the minus strand of JANAVB010031019.1, from coordinate 4,881,479 downwards.
CCTGCGTCTCCGGAGGAGCGCACAGGTAATCATGGAAGTGTAAAGAAGCCCATACGTTAGGTATTGTTCTCCCCACCCAATGCCTAGTATCATCATCTCCATGACTGATATGAACCTCTAGTAACCGCCAAGTCTTCTAACATGCAATACTATTGGCAGTTACTCCTATCCGTCGCACGCTCCATACGTATCGGTGGTCAGCCAACTACGAAATGTGTCCTACATGTGACTCACATCATGTGATACAACAAGTGTCAAGGCCATATGAGATATACCAATACCTCAATCAATGGGTGGTCAATAAGCTAAGTCAATGCAAGAGAATAAATAAAGCAAGAAAAACGACCGATAGAGTCGCTTCACCCAAGTGTGACTTGGACGTACAGTTTAAATATCATGAAATAAAATGTTGAAAATAACAACTGAAAATAAGAATATAATAATCACAAAGTAAGGTGGCAAGGTATCTTGCCTGCGGTGCGAGAAGGGCAAATCCAAGAGTAGCAAGTGTCAGCACAAAACTCACAAATCACATATGACTCCAAACGCTGAAACAAACATCAAAAATGATCTCGGTAAAGAAGATATACCTAGAAAATGCCTGTCCAAAAGTCAAATTCTGGAACAGGGGTAAAATTGTAATTTTGGGTCAAAACGATGTCCGCCGTTGGACTCGCTTTGCACCGAAACGTGTGCCAAGGTCTATGGTCTCTAAAGTCGTCAAACTACATGTCTACGATTTTAGTTTGAGGAGAGAAACTCAACGGTATGTCCAGTTTTGGATTCCGATGAGCCGTGTACAAAATCGCCCGTTTGAGTGGATCGCGGACCCCCAAAAATGGATTTCGATTCGACCTTCTCAGAATCGAACCAAACTTGGCATGCAGGACCAGAATTTCGATTCGGACCTGTTGGCGCAAGTTTCGTCTCGATTCGACGACTGTACACGAAGTTATGGGCAAGTTTGCAAAACGTCGATACGGGGGTATCTCGACGGATACCCGTTGGTTTCGTCGCGCACACGCGACGAAACTGAGTTCCGTCCATTCCCACACGTCCGCAACATCCATACGCGCCTTTCGATGCGTATAGCGCACTACCATGCCTCCCGGTTTGTCGGGGCGTACGTCGTATCGGACAAAATTTTCTGAAAATTTCTATTTCGAAAACAGTTTTTCACACAAGTTTAACACTGATTTAATTCTCACACAGAAAATGAAATATAGATCTACAAGTTGCATGTCAATCCTGGTTAGGTTGTCTTCACACGAGTTCAATTAGTTTTTGAAAAATCTCAACACACAGTTCAGAATCCGGCTTCTAAGTGGTGGTTTGAAACTGGATTCAGATTCTATTTTCGACAGAGTTTTACTCGACATTGCATCGAGTTACCTGTCAAACCAGAGGGTTATAGCTGATTCCTTTTGAAGGGACTCAAAGAGGGTTACATTGCCTACACGTAGCATCTTTCGGATCGCAAAACGATCAAACATGCGAAAAGTAATCAAGGCCAAAAAAGTACCTTGTTTGTCGAGTTCCTGAACAAGGGTCGGTTGGGGGCGACGTTACGGCGATCCTGGCGGTGACGCGGTGGTCGTCCGGCGACTGGAATGTGCGCGGGAGTTGCGGCCTCGGGGTCGGGGGATATTGGATTTACGAGAGGGGTTAGGGTTTTAATCTTCGAGCAGTTGCTTATATATGCTCTCCGTCGCTACTCCTATTTCGAATATGACCCAATACATGGGCTCGGTTGGGGGATTCAATAGCAGCTGATGCTGCTGAGTTAGGCGGGGGGTATTAGGAATGGTGGGGTCAGGGTCCCACTCTAAGTTGCAGCTGTTGCTGCCGATTGCAATGGGGTTTTAGGGGGTCGGGCCTACCCCCCGCAGCTGCTGCTGCCAATGGTTGGGGGGTTCGGCCATCCCACTGCTTTTTTTTTTATACTAATAACTATATATATATATATATATATATATATTATATATATATATATATATCTTTTAAGCAAACAATAATTTCCAAAAACTTACCATAAATTCCTAGAAATCCTAAAATTTTTATATACCATATTTAATAGAAATATTAACAAGTACACATATAATAATACACACATGCATTTATATCTACTAATATGCTAGTATCACTAATTTCATAATTAATAAAATGCATAATGAAGATTAAAAATATTCAATTGAAATATGGGGGTTTACAATGAACAAGACACTAATAAACATTTCTTTCTCTCAACATTCTAACTTGAAGAAGAAAACAAAAAAAATCAGAAGTTAGGAATCATATATATATATATATATATATATATATATATATATATATAAAATAAAAAAAAAATATATATATATATATATATATATATATATATATAATATATATATATATATATATATATATATTATATATAATTAGATCAAAAATCAATTAAAAGACATGTGTCCATAAAGTCAACAAATAAAAGTCAATAAGATATCATCAAAAGAAGACTTTAAGGAAGAAGCTAATTGATTCAAGAATAGATAACATAAATTTGGTTAAAAGAATCAATAGCTAAAGTATGAAGTAAGCACAAGTATGAATAGATACTCTTCAAAATAATATGAAACTGGAGCTTAACTCATATGCCCACACAAAGTTATTTATACAAAAATATATATCAATATAAGAAATACATGATCCACATGTAAATGGAGATTTAATGAATATAGTCATGTATCCTTAATGAATGTTTGAAAAACTATCACAGATTCAAAAACATGTAAATAGACTTTATTAGGTAAATACATAATTGATTCTCAGAAGGATAATCAAAATAAAATATAAAATTAATAATGAATATATTATGTAAGCAAAAGGTTAAAATGGAAGTATAACTGTATACTTGTCAAGTGATAAGAAGTTTGTGCTAAACACATATATCACAATAACGATTAAGAAAATATGACATATTAAATACAAATCGGCAAGAAGTAACTATCTCAAAATATTTAAAGATGAAGAGTTAAAATCATATTAACTCAAATCAAAACCAAGGTCCTATGGACTAGAGTGATATGCATGCTTTATAAATAAGGATTAAGAATGACGAGCATGCATATATAAATGTGCCACACTACTAGAAAATGAGTGATAAATTACATAGTGTGAACTAATTTAACTAAGTAACTAGTCATGCTAGATAAAGAAATAATAAAAAATTAACTAAGCATGCTAGTATTATATCTCACATTGATTTATATAATAAGCAACTAAAGGTGTCACGTCCCATATCTCAGATTCAACGGTGATGTTTCACTCAAAAAATGCCTTAAGGCTTTTGAAAGAAAACGAAAAAAAGTGTACAAAAGTACAAGTAGATTCTGGAAAGTATTGCTATAGAAGTCTGCTCTGAGAGCGATCACTTTGTTCCTTGGACCACGCGATGATAATGAAGAAAACTGCTTGGAGATGAACAATTGGAAGAACTAAGTCACCAGAAAGGTATCGACACAATTGGCACTAATGGCACAGTCGAATGCTTTTCTGCTTTGCTTCACTCTGTTCTTGAGAAAATGTTGAAAAAAATACTCTAGAAAATCACTTTGCTCTGAAAGTATCTGGTCTCCAAAATCTTGTGCCTCCTTCTTAAAAAAGAAGTCTTTATATAGACTTGTCTTCTGTGCGTAAAAAGTATCAATATTGGGTTTCTATGCAGGCTATTAGGATAACTGTCACCCACGTACAGAAATTAGCCTCTACGCATGTTGACACATGTCCCATAATTTAATAAAATAAGGAGAGCACATACACACGTTCTTCGAAAAGTGTGGTATGAAGGCCACGTCAAAAAATCACGTTCCCACATAATCAGGACAAACTGTGCATAAAAGATGTTATTTAAACATGTTCGAGCGTAAAATAGCTCAAAGTAAGCTTCCTGGTAAAGTGGCTAAAAATAGCCTTGAGCGTAAAGTCTCAAATAAACTCTACGCGCGCAAAAAGAGTAGCTGAGATAGTCTTGAGCGTAAAAGCTCAAATAACTCTTATGCGTAAAGAGGAAGCTGTTCCTCAAGCGTAAAGCAGCTCATTGGCACGCTAAACAACAAACTTCTCGGCTTCTGTGCAATCATTTGTCAGAAAATCAATCTGTCAGAACAATATCTTCGTGCATTTAATGCAGCATGGACAGCTCATTCCTCACGTAAAGTCTAAATTTAAGACTTGCGTAGAGTTTTGAGATTGACCCAGTTTGACCTTTGCGTAAAGTCTAATCTGGAACTGTCTTTGCGTAAATATCTCAACTTCCTTGACTTAGTCTTCGAAATTTATTTACGCTTCTACAAGACCCCCTTCAAAGTTTTCAAATTTTCTAATATTTGAAATACATTGAACAGAAGCGTAAAGTTTGGGATATCCAACAGTCATCAGCATAAATTTAGGGATACCCAACAGTCACTTCGAGAATTTGATTCAACCCTTGAGTTTTCTATAAATAGGACTTCGGTTGAAGAGAGAGAACTTTACTCATCTCTCTATTCTTCTTTCATCCTCTAAATCTTTTCGAGCAAATGGCACCCAAGAGCAAGGCCGCCGCCTCAGCCAAGGGCAAGAAAGTTGTCTCTTCGTCGACGGCTAGATCATCTGAAGAAGTTAACGCTGCTGCAATACCGTTGGGGAAGTGCGTCGAAGAAACCGCAAAGACCAACCCAAACGTGGGTCCGGCCATGAGGTAGAAACCCTATCAATTTTGTGGAAGAAGATAACATAAGACCAACCCTTATTCATACGCCCACGTTTAAACGTGCCAGCGTAAAAAAAAATACGCTCACGTTATACGTGCCAGCATAGATTTTGAAATCAAAAATACGCTCACATTATACGTGCCAGCGTAGAACTTGAAAATACGCCCACGTTACATGCAAGCATAGAACTTGAAAATATGCCCACGTTATACGTGCTAGCGTAAAAACTGAAAATACGCCCACGTTATACGTGCGAGCGTAAAATTAAAAAATATGTGAGTCAAAAAAGATTATGTTTTTCACATGTAAAACTTTACTCTTTTGATCAGAAGCGTAAAACCAAAAATACATTCACATTATATGTGCGAGCGTAAAACTGAAAATACGCAAGTCAAAAGACTGTATTTTTCACACGTAACATTTTATTTCTTGAACAGAAAAAAGTACGCGTAAAAAATTCATTTTTAGACCGCGTAAAACATTTTTAGATAAATGCATAAAACAAATTCTCTTAAAAAAACAAAGAACTTTTTACGCGTAAAAACTTTAAAAACCCATGTATAATCTTTTGCGTAGAGCTTGAATTTGTGTGAGTTCATACTTAGATTTTTTACTAACTTGATTTTTCTTGTTGAGCTTCTTTTGCAATGGACTTGGGGACCCATCCTCTCTCTGAGGTGTTTGGCTCACCAGCTGGTATTTGGGTTCAAATTATCTGAAAAATTTATCCTATGTCGAATTTCCTCAAACCGACAAGCAGTATCCCCAGGAAAGACATCATTGATAGCTGATCAAGGAGATAGAATGTTGCTGTCTATGATGAACGGAGAACTATTGACATCACTAGACGACCAGCATTATCTGAAGCCTGTATTCATGTTGGGGATGCAATTGATTTCAAATATCAAACAAACCCCAAGAAGGAGTCTTGGGTGTTCAAATTTGGGAAAAGGGTGATGTATCTCCCAACAATGCCAAGAGATTATCCCCTTTCTTCTTTTGTTCATGCTACTCATCCGAGACGAATGATCAGGAATCTGACTCCAACAGTCATGGAAGACCTAGAAAAATCATATTCAAGAGAGATAAAAACCAGATGGGCTATCACTCGAGTACTCCCAGTGGTAGTGTCGTTCCTTTCTCAGGCTTATTGCCTGGATTTACACCAAGTGAGGGCTCATCTCTGATCCAACCAGTACAGATACCAATGTTTATAAACAAGTTTATGAATGCCTCAGTACTATATCCCCAGGTCAACCCTACGCTTCTAGGGTGGATGACTCCTCACAATAAAAACTGGGTTCAACTTAGTTCTTGGATCATAAAGAACTTTGCAGCAGAACTAAAAGCCATTAGTTATTAGAAGCGGTAGCCTCCACAAGTTAAGGCATACCTATAAACGATAATCTGTTCATAGCTCTGATGGAGTTGTATATCAGCTCGACAGGAACTTTTGCAACCCCAATAGGCGAAATGGGTTTTGCACTTCATGAGACGCATTCATCTCCAAGCTACCAATGGGGGAAGTTCCATATGAAGAGTACGTTCCCTCCAACCGGAAACTAGCAGAAGTTAGCAAGAAAAACCCTCGCTTAGTCGAGGTATACCAAGAGCTGATGTGCCACTATTTGATCTGCACCACTATGTATGAAAGTGGATCAAATTGGCATATATCAATAATGGACAACATATCTATTCTATCATAAGAATAGAGTGTCCAAGGAGGATAAGGAGAGATTCCAAGATAACAAGGCTCAAACCATCAATCCCTTGTTCAATAATTTCTACTATTTGATAAATAATTGGATGATCACATTTAAGTCCCCGGACAAGTATTTGACCACCAAGGCTGGAGAATTCCCTGCGGGAACTGAAACATTGAGCTTTTTGAAGCATGGCAGTCGAAAGCTCTCAAATGAAGCCTTGCTGGGGGCTTGCTTTCCTTGTGGCTACGAAGATGGGTCGTACCAGGACCGGTGCAGTCGACAGGATTCATCGAAATGTACTATAGCCAGCAGTACGTTTGGTATTCAAGGCAAAACTCAGCCTATTACCGGCAATGGGTGTCGGATAAATGCGGGTTTGCGAGCATTTGGTGAATAACTGATCAATAATGCTCCCTACCGTAAAGATTTTCCTAGGGTGGAGATACCCTATACTTATTTAATGGGTTGGTTACTACATCCCAACTGCAGCTTATTACCACCAGGCCCTGAAAATGATGCAGAGGTATTCCTCCAGAAGTTTAGTAAAGCCACATAGAATGCGACTACAGTGACGGATACCCGAGCAGTACTGAATTTCTCGTATGGTTGGAATTTTTTTGCACGACCACCAGTTCCAGCCGACTATTTTGGTGTGCAATTTGACGACGTAGTTCAAGATAGAACAGAAATACCTACGCCAGTCTTAATTGGCTAATATGCATCAGACCCTCACGTCTGATGTATAGAATTGAAGGCAACTGCATCTTCGAACCGTATCTACCCAGCCGGTTCGCTCGTCAGTTCGGTGTATGACCAGCTTCACGTTGGTAATCCCTCCACCACTTTCAAAAATTATGGAAAATTAATTGATGGAGCGAGGGCATGGCGGTATTTCAGTGTTGGATGCACCGGTGCTAAATTTCATGTGTCAACTGCCACGAGCACAACTGAGCTACGAATGCTTCATTCGTATGCACATTTTTATGTCTCCATTCATTCCTTCACCAAAGACTACAACATGAAAGGAAGTCTTCGGTGGAAAAAAGAAGGAGACGTCGAAGAACCTGTTATGGTGCCTTCGGACATACCTGATGACGCTGTTCTAGATGAATATCTGGAAGCGATCCCTATGGGAGTTGGGGAAACAGCTGCATGAGCAATTACTATTACTGCAACTCGAAAACGGAAATCAGATACAACTGTTACTCTTCGGGAGAAGAAAAAGAATATTACTGTAAAGGGCCTTCCAAACAGAGAACCGCTACTCCAGAAAGCGAAAATCCTGTTGAGGAGACTAAAAATATTACATCTTCTTCAGCTCAACCTGGAGAAGGGTCTTCAGCACCCCAACCAGCAACAGCAATAGAAGTTACATGAGTCCTATCTACCGGATGTCTTAGTACTTCATTGCATCTAACTTCACAAAAGGTGAAAGCTGTTGAAGGCACTGCCACCACTCATGCTAGTGATCCGGAACCCATCCCCTCGGATGAACTGGCTCTCGAATTAGATGATGATGACTAGGATCTAGATTATGACGCACTCTTGTCGCGCTGCACCTACTCCAGGTAAAGATCAATTATATAAAATTTGTACAAAATATGTATTATGATTTTGTATATTGACTATTTTGTTTAATCTTTGTAGGTATCATCACTATGGCAAAGCCCTTCCTCCTCCTCCTTAAAAGTCTATTCATGATGAGGTAGTAGAATCTGAGGAAGGTAGTTCTTCTTCAAAATAAGATCTCTTTCTAAGGAAGGTTCTCCATCTTTGGAGATTCAACAAGATCTTGCAGGAGAGACATACCAGGAATTATCTTCTCTTGCTGAAGAAAGAAAAGAAGAACCTACTGCAGAAGAGGAGCCAACAGTGCTCAGAGAATCAATTGCTGCTAAAGAACAGATTGATGAGGTCGTAAATATAACGGCAACATCAATTACTGCAGCTAATCTTGACCAGATTCTTGAGACAGTTGTGTTCGAGCCTGAACCGAACATAGGAGACAGCACCTCCGTAATACCATCCCCTACCACCGAAACTCATCCTCCAGAGGTAGCAGAAAAGGTTGCTGAAGATGTAGTCCCGGAACTCCCTAGAAATAAATTGGCCATGGTAACGATAACAGATATATCGTTAGCTCAGCTTGCTACCACAGCAACGATAACCTGTCTTCGGTTTTCAGGAAAAGAGATTGGCAGATATCGCTGATACACCAAGCTCCAATGCTGATATGAATTTTTGATAGAGATTCATACTGAAACTTTTTACAAAACTTTGGAAGCGTTGATCAAAATGGTTCTTAAGAAAGGCCTCAGTTATGAGAGCTTAAAAAGTGCGATTGCTACTACCATAGACAATATCGCAATGTTTAATGATACTGAGAGGGCACAGCATACAGAAGATAGTCCAGGACTTGAACAACCCATCAAAGAATATCTAAGGTTGTCAAGTGGGACTATAGAAAGCCTCGTCCAATCCGAGTATGATGCTCTCACTAATGAGTATAGAACTCGGAAAACTATCTTCAAAGAATCTCTTCAAGATTATAGCAATAAGGTTACCGTGGAAAGGACCTTCTTGAGAGAAAATAAACCCTTGTTGGAGCAGCATCAACAAGCCTATGACTCAATAAATATCAAAATTCATCAACAAAATGATAGAATTCGTGAGGTCGAGGCTGAGCTTGCTCGATTAAAGGAGGAGCAAAATCGGATGACGGCAGATAGAGATCAATACTTGAGGAAAAGTTCCATTTTGGAAGAACGGATCTTTGGTTCTGAATCAAATATCAAAACCCTTGAAGAAGCCAAAGACAAATGATAGATGCCTTTGCCAAACTATCCCACCTTTGTACCGCGAAAGCTCGAAGATCCATAGCATACACAACTGTATTGGGCTCTCGCGAAAGCGTTTGACAGAACTACAAAATGATTGAAGATCTGTCTGCTCCACCTTAGGAATTTTTTGTACCCAAATAAAGAATTTTATCTTCTGTCATTTTCTTCCTTTTGTTGATGTAATATTTCAAACCATGAAATAAAATATTTTTTTATAAAATATGTATGAGATAGAAACAATTATCAGAGGTAATATGGACATGATAAGTCTTCAAAACTCAACAAAGTAGATTATATCTATCCAGAGGTAATGTGGACATGATAGATAATAAATCTTATTTTTTAGAGTATACAATTGTAGGCCTTCAAAATGAAAGCCACGCTGAGTTGATCAGAATTGAGTCTCAAAGTCACGCTGAGTTGATCAGAATTGAATCTCAAAGTCACGCTGGGTTGATCAAGACAATGTTTAAAAAATCACGCTAGTGACAGATCATCATTTGTCAAAAGTATCATCATGACTGACAGCACGACAGTCGAAGAATGTCTCCTCGTATGCCACGTATGCACGGAACTCGAGAGATCACAGCCGACTTTTGTGTGACTTTTGAAATCTTCTTCAGCAAGACTCAGCCTTCATCAAGTTGGCGTACCAAAAGGGCTTCTTGTCATTTAATGCGACTGACAAAGTAATCACTGTCAGAGATTTTGTGTCAGTCGAGGCACGTCAAATCAAGACAGCTGGCAGTCCTGCTCAAGACTGCGTGTATTTTGAACTATATGTTCCTTCATCAAGTCTGCGTGGATTTTGAAGCTTTTTGCCCCAAGTCTGCGTAGATTCTGAAGCTTCTTGCCCAAGTCTGCGTGGATTTTGAAGCTTTCTGACCCAAGTCTGCGTGGATTTCGTCTTCAACGAGCCTGCGTGGATTTCATCAAATTGGAGTACGTGGCAGCCATGCCACTGATCTCTCGCTTGCGTGTCCTGTAACTTGCACACGACTCATACATGATTGCCATGTGTCCAACAGTTACAGGCCACGTCCAGTAACTGCTCAAACTCTGCGTATGTTAAATCCTGCGTGATTTTCAACTATGCAGAGGGTGAAGACAGTTATCTTTTTCAGTTATTTTTGACTCTATAAATAGAGTTCTTTTCTTATTCATTGTACAGATACACAGATATCTAATTGCTGTTGAAATTTTGAGAGCTTTTCTTCTTCGCATCGTCCAAGGGATAAAGCGACGTCTTCTAGATCGGATTCCTACAGTTGTAATTTTCTCAGATACATAATAAATAAAGTGAATTTATTTATGGAAATAAATTGGCGACTTGCTGGGGAAAACCATCTTCTCTTCTGAGATGGTAACAACTCAATGCGACACTTCGTCAGTCGGCTCGACGAAGAAGGTGATATCGATCCAATTCGATCAACTCGCCTATGAAGAAATGCAGCAGGCTAAGGGTGGCAAGCCCACTTCAGCCTCCATCACTACTGCCAAGTCGAAGGGACGATCTGTCTATGTCCCTAAGAATCAGTTGGCAACCAATAGTGACTTTTCTGCCACAGTGTCTACTCCTAACACTGGCAAGGAGCCTACTGCAAGCACACACACTCTTGTGTGTTCGAAGACAACAGCAGCCAAAAGTCACGCTGGCAGCACTGGCTCCTTAGCCAAACTTTAGCATGTATCTAACATCAAAAGTCACGCTGGCAGCACTGGCTCCTTAGCCAAATCTGTTCCAGCGTGTATTTCTAACATCAAAAGTCACGCTGGCAGCACTGGCTCCTTAGCCAAATCTGTTCCAGCGTGTATTTCACCAAAATCTGGCTCTTTAGCCAAGACTCTATATACTGACAATACAGGCTCTTTAGCCAAATTGTCACCAGCATCTCTAAGAAGAATAGCTCTTTAGCTCTCTTCTTCTTTGCCAAGTTCTACTAGAACTGGGGGTGGTCTTGCTCCTCCACACAAAGTCCCTTCAAAAAGAAACAATTCTTTAGTTGTTTCTTCTGCTCCTGTAGTTTTTACTTCAGGAACAGCTTTGACTGACAATTTTGTTAGTCAAAGAAAAGGAGATGGTCTTTTGACTACTCTTCCTTCTGGACATTCTATGTCCCAAAACTTGAATAAGTCTAAGAAGAAACATTTCTTAATGTCTTCTTCTACGACTTCTTCGAATTGGCACAGAATTTGTCTATAAAAGAGGGTCTGTTACCAACTCCTAATCAAGGGGGTTCCAACTCTTCCTTCTCTGCAAATATCCAGATCAATGGAAGGAAAACTCCAAGTTTTAAAAACCAATGTGTTACCTCCAACTGATCTAAGAGCAAAACTTGATCAAATCCGTTTAGGAAACACTTCTGGTGTCAAAAAACCAATCGGGAACAAAAGCAAGAGATCCAGATGCAGAGTATGCTAGAAATTATGTGGCTCAATTAATCACTCTCTATATAATCAAGAGCCATCAAGACCCAAGAACTGGAAATATATTCCTAAAAATGCACAAAGAATGTTCTCTGATGTACCTCAATCTTCACAGACAGATCTACGAGAACATCTTCAACAGAAGAGAAGGAATAATTCTGTGTCAATGGACCATGCTGAATGTGACTTCCAGCCAAGAGTCATAATTCAGTGCAGATGTCAATCAATGGATCAGAACTATGTTGATCATGAATGTGACTTCCAGCCGAGAGTCACAATGCAATGCAGATGTCAAACTAAACGACAATCTGTTTCAATCGGATTCAGTGTGAACCTATGCCTGATGAAGATGAACCTCTGTATGCTTCTGTCAACATGACCTCTCGGGATACTGGGGGTAGAAATGATAGTCCAGATGGAGTATATAGAGGCACCAGATCAAGGGTCCTGGCTTCTACTCAAAGGACTTTGATTCCTGAAGATGATTCTGAATTTCTTGGGGAATCTAACTTCCCACCTCTTCCTACTGGGGGTAGTTCTCCTATAACTGACTTTGATACACAAAGCAGTGATTCAGAACAAACAACATCCACCAGTTCATCAAAATCCCTCGTACAGTCACAACATATATGGTGATGGGAATACTGATGAACCTTCTTCTTCCATGACTCCTCAAGAACAAAGAATTGCTTCTTTGGAACAGCAAATGAAGTCTATGGCTGATAATATGAAGTCGATGTATGAACTCATGGCAGCCCAACTGCAAAATCGACAGATGTACCAGAAGCATACCAATTGACACTGGTGTAAGTCCAGTACATGTTCCTCCAGCAGTCCATCCAATACTCCTGGGCAAGCTCAACCAGTTCCTAGTCACTCTGGAGCTGGGGGTAGTACTTATAATGCTGTTCCTCCTCCCAACTATTCTCTACAAGCTACAACTCCACAGTCCTTCGGAGTTGTTACTGAAGAATTGAGGAATCTCAGAACTCAATTCGAGGCATTCAAACAGAAAGATGGTTTACAAAGGTTAGGCATCAAGCAACCTTATCCGATAGAATGGAAGCAAGTATCATACCCTCCTAAATACAAGCCTCCTACTATCTCATTCTATGATGGAACCACTTCTCCAAGTCAATTTATTAATCACTTTGAAGTGATGACTGACCAGCTACAACCAAGCGACGCCCTCCTTACTCGGGTGTTTGTCGGATGTCTCAAAGGAACGGCTATGAATGGTATAGAAGTCTCCCTGATGGGTGTATTACTTCATTTGCCGGTTTCAAACAAATGTTTCTTGAACGGTTCTATGAAGGGCTCAATGACATGACTATGTCTGCTCTTATAGAATCAAGAAAATAAAAACTACAGAGGAATTCATTGAACGGTTTCGAAGAGAAGCTCTGAAGATGCCTCTTGGAACTCCTGATGCTGTCACATCGACACATGCAAATCAAATTTGTTACCAATAATCAGCATGTGGACAGGATCCACTCAATTTCAAGATTGGCCTTCCTTCATAGTTAGTGCCAAAGCCGCAGAGATCAGTGCTGAAACCTTCAAAGGTTTAGGAGTGCAGATGAATCCTAAAGAAACAGGTCAAATACTGCTAAATTCAATAAAAGCAAGGGAAAAGAAACTCTTGAAGTTAATCTTCAGAGTAAAGATGCATCGACCGTTCAAACTTCTCCTGCCTCTACAACTCAACAACCGAGAACACCTCGCCCCAAGGAAGAATACTCTTTTGATGACGATGATGTCCTTGGTATCTTTGAATGTCTGCTGAAAGGTAATAAAATACAATTACCTGAAATCAAGAAACCTGATGAAGCTGGTAAGACAGATCATCCTAAATACTGTCCGTACCACAGGATGTTGGGTCACACAATTCGTACATGTTATGTACTGAAAGGAAAGATCCAAGAAATGATTAAATCTGGAGCTATCTCTCTTACTCCGAAAGAGAAGACCGTCCTCCAATGTCGTTCTATGCAATTCGGAGATTTCCCTCCTCAACTCCTGGAAAGGGGATCGTTCCTATTCCCAAGGCAACTCTTGAGATAGTGAATATTCCTCCTCCACAATCTGAAGGGTTAGTACCAATCACTATGGAAACAGGAGAAATCATGTGGATTCATCCTGATCTAGTGGCAGACTTTGAATCTCCTCATCTTCAAAAGACTACATCTCGAAAGTCCAAGAAGGCTGGAAAGATTAAGTCATGTCATATGACTTCTCTCGGATCTACTCTGATGCAGATCCAAAAGATAAGGAGAAGCACTTGTTAGCTACTCGAACAGGGAAACCTTATCTGAAGGATTATTCCAAAATCCGAGGATACTCTTGATATCCCTCTTGCTGATAAAGATGTTCCTAATGTTCCTCTTGAAGAAGAATCATCCGCTGCACCTATTCCTTCCACTGCACCAGTTGAACCTGCTCCTTCCAAGCCCACAGCTCTTGAGAAAGGCAAACAACAGGCTCGGTTTGATAAACCAATCAAGAAGTCCCTCCTCTTGGGCTTCAGAAACCTTATAATTTGACATTTTAGCAACTTGCTAATACTCAGCTAGAATGTCCCTATTTGAACTTCTACGTCTTTCCAAAGAGACTCGGGAGATTAAGTGAAGCACTTCTTCAGGCAGACTCTTGTCTTGCACAATTAAGAAGAGCCAGGTGAAGAACCTGCCACTTGCTTACATTGCAACAGTGTATTGGAGATTATCCCAAATATCACCCTCATACAAGACGATATGCTATTGGAGGATAATCGACATGATCGGCCTCTCTACTACACCGGTTATATTGATACAATGAAGATAGATCGTATCCTCATTGATCCAGGGTCTGCTATAAGTATAATGCCAAAGAGCCTGTTAGATGAATTAAAAATTCCTCTTCACAAGCTTTCCAAGACAGTTACTACTATCCTGGGATTCAATCAGAGCCGAAGCGAGCCTTTGGGAAAGATTCATCTGAAACTTCAGATTGGAGATTTCAGATCTAAAGTCACTTTCTATGTAATAGAGATCGTGGGATCTTATAATCTTCTTCTGGGGAGGCCCTTTCTTCATGAAACTAATGTGGTGCCTTCTACTCTTCACCAGTGTTTTAAATACATTGACAGCAATGGAAGAGTACAAAAAGAAGTGGCTGATATAAATCCCTTCCATGGGTTGAAGCTTATTTCAATGATTCCCGGATGTATAAAGAAGAGTATACAAGGGTAATACAAGCTATGGAGAAAGAGGATTCACAAAGTGAGACTTTAATAATCCCTGTTAAAGGTCGAACTACTCAGCAACAATCTCAAATCCTCTGGAGAAGGTTCTTTCATCATTCCAGTAAGTGGACGGATCTCCCTTACCTCAGTGTCTACTCAAGATACACTGATCATTCCTGTCAGTGGGCGTATTACAGTTCCTGTGTCTTCACATGTGAAACAGGATACTCTGGTAATCCCTGTTGGAGGGCAGACTACTCTCCATCTCAAGATTCAAGGGAGCTCACCTCTTCTGAGCCATTTGTTATCGATCTTAATCGAAACAAAACTTTCTCGTTCTTCTCCTCCTTTAGTCATTGATTTGGCTAAGATTCTAAGGCTCAGCCTTCTTCCAATGTAAATACTGCTACTTTTAAAGTTAATGAAAAGTCTCCATCTTTGCAGTATGCTGATGTGTGTAATCATGTTCATAGTTATTTACATTTGTTAGATGACTTGAGAACAATAACATAGGAGTTGTACAGACTTTCCATACAGATGTATCCCTAGAATCAGCACAAACTTCATACTTTCTGGTTCCCAGCAGAAAGCCAGGAGACATTCCAATATTCTTTTACAAAGGACCCCAAAATCCTTCTAACCCCGAAGATGATGACAAAAACGATGATACTGGAAGATTACAACTACGTCGTTATAGTCAGCAATCTAAAGACATCATTAAAAATATGGGTTATGACTTCAGAACTGGCCTCAGTAATGGGAGAGGAAGAAGAATGCCTGTTCGGATCCTCCTTTAAAATATGGACGGACGAAATGCGGATTAGGTTATATTGCTCCTACTCCCTTTATCAATACTATCCATGAAGATCTTGAATCTGACGAAGATAAGAGATCCGATTCTTCTAGTACTACCTCTTGGGATTCTGATACAAGTATCGGTGAATTACTACAACATTCTGTCTTCTAACATGGTCTCCATTGACTGTTCTGAAGAAAGTGATGAAGACGAAGGAGTTTGAAATTTCACCTGAATCAGAACAATGGGCCCAAAGTTAGATAATCAATGGGAGTTCCGGTTCGAACAAAAAGAACCTCCGACTGAAGACAAACTTGTTCAAATAGATGTTGGTGAAGAGGGATCCCCCAAACCAATATTCATCAGTGAAAGTCTTTCAGAAACTGATAAGCAAGACATGATCAAACTTATTCGTGAATACATCGATGTCTTTGCTTGGAGTTATGAAGATATGCCAGGACTTGATCCACAGATAGCAACTCATAAACTCAATATCCTGCCGAATGCTAAACCGGTCAAGCAACAACAGCGACGATTTCGTCCAGACATCATGGATGCAATTGAAGCTGAAGTCAATAAACTCATGGCCTCCGGGTTTATTAGAGAGGAACAACATCCTGATTGGGTGGCTAATATAGTTCCTGTCCTTAAAAAGACTGGCAAGATCAGAGTATGCATAGACTTCCGCGATCTCAATGCGGCATGTCCTAAAGACGAATTCCCTCTACCGATCACTGATGTTATGATCGATAATACCTGTGGGTTTGAACGGATGTCATTCATGGACGGGTATTCTGGGTATAATCAGATCAAAATGTTTCCAGATGACGAGAAGCACACTTCTTTCAGAACGCCGATCGGTACATACTGTTATACAGTGATGCCATTCGGTCTCAAGAATGCAGGAGCAACTTATCAACGAGCTATGAGCACTATATTCCGTGAACATTTGCGAAAACAGTCGAATGCGTTGATGATATTGCAGTCAAAAGTCGACAAAAAGAGGATCACATCCAAGATTTGAAGACTATTTTGATCTAATGCGTAAGCATCAATTAAAGATGAACCCTACTAAGTCCTTCTTAGGCGTCTCTAGTGGCAAATTTCTGGCTTCGTCATTACCGCTAAAGGTATACACGTGGATCCCGAGAAGATCAAAGCCATCCAAGAGATGCATCCTCCACGCACCTTAAAAGAGCTACGAGGATTTCAAGGAAGGATCGCTTATATCAGGAGATTCATCTCCAATCTTTCAGGACGCTGCAGACCATTCAATAAACTTATGAAGAAAGGTGTTTCTTTTGTCTGGAATGATGAATGTCAGAAGGCATTCGATGATATAAAACAATATCTGATGAGCCCTCCAGTATTGGTACCTCCTGTCTCAGGAATACCGTTCCTCTTATATACCAGAGCAATGAGTCATTCACTGGATGCATTGCTCGCTCAGAAGAATAAAAATGGTCATGAACAAGCCATTTACTATCTCAGTCGTACTATGAACCGGAGCTGAACCTTGATATTCACCGGTCGAAAAAGAATGTCTAGCCTTGATGTTCGCCGTCCAAAAGACACGATATTATATCATGGGTCAGACTATTCATGTCATTTCCTGGATCAATCCTATACGGGTCATGATGAAGAAACCCAGTGTTTTGAATTCTCGATTGGCTAACTGGGAAATCTTACTTGCTCAGTATGATATGTACTACATTCCTCAGAAATCAGTCAAAGGACAAGCTTTAGTTGATTTTCTGGCTGCTCATTCAATTCCAGAAAATTCAAAACTCTATGATGAAATCCCAGATGAAGTCCTAGATTCAAACCAAATTGCTAAAGAAGATCCTACTTGGCGTCTATTCTTTGATGGAGCTTCGAGAATAGGTCCTAATGGTGACATTGTCGCTGGAGTTGGAATCGTTCTTGTGTTGCCAGAAGGTCTTGCTATCCAAAAAGCTTATTCTCTCGATCAACCATGTTCAAACAATGTAGCTGAGTACAATGCACTGCTTATTGGTCTTCAACTCGCTAAACATCTGAATATTCAACATTTGGAAGCGTATGGAGATTCTAAACTCATTGTCAATCAGATAAGGGGTACTTGTGAAGTTCGCCATCAAGATCTAGCTCCTTATCATAGATCGGCTATATCTATGGCTTCTTCATTTGAAGAGTTCTTATCGAGCATGTTAGGTGAGCATGTAACACATAAGCTGATGCTCTTGCCAATCTTGCGGCGGGGTTGGCTATTCCAATTAGACGTCAACAAATGATTGTTGTCTGCAATCGAGAATTATTTTATCTTGAAAATAATCTAACTCTAGGACTTCCAGTTGACATTGAAGAATCAACATCTCATGATGTCAACACAACAAGAGGATTTAGATTTAGTCGTAAATCATTGTCATCTTCATCTGATTCTAGCATGGAATTCATCTTCAGTAATTCAGCTGAGACTCAGAATACGGATAAAGATTAGAGACTTCCTTTCTTAGATTTTGTATTGTATGATATTCTTCCAGATAATCCGAGTGAAGCGGCATCTATCAGACGACGATCACTCAGATTCTATTACAATCATACTACAAAAACATTATATCGTCGAGCTTATGATGGTTTACTTCTTCGATGTGTTGCCGGTGATGAGATTCAACAAATCATTCGTGAAGCACATGATGGAATTTGTGGAGCACATCAGCCTGGGCCAAAACTTCAAGACCGTATTCGACGTATGGGTTATTACTGGCCTACTATGGTATCAGATGCCATCGAATATACGAGGAAGTGTAAAGCTTGTCAAATCTATGCGGATTTTATTCATCAACCCTCGAAATTTCTACATCCGACGGCAGGCATCATTGCCCTTCGAAGCTTGGGGCATGGACATTATTGGTCCGATTAATCCGCCATCATCAAAAGGTCATCGGTTCATTCTCGTAATAACCGATTATTTCTCCAAATGGGCCGAAGCTATTCCTTTATCTGAAGTCAAGACGTCCAATGTCATCAATTTTATCAAGCATCATGTCATATACAGATTTGGTGTTCCTCGACTTATTATTCATGATAATGGTCCACAGTTCGTCAGTCAGAAATTTACTCGATTCTGTGACGATCATCGGATCAACAATGTGGCTTCTACCGCATATAATCCGGCAGCTAACGGATTAGCAGAAGCTTTCAACAAGACCATCATTAAACTCTTAAAGAAGGTTTGTTTCTACAACAAACGCAATTGGAGTGAGAAACTTGGCGAATGTTTGTGGGCTTACCGTACTACAGTTCGTAATGCTACTAAATGTACACCTTTCTCTCTGGTGTACGGATGCGAAGCTGTTCTTCCATTAGAGATTCAAATTCCTTCTTTAAGGATAGCAATCGCTAATGAACTTACTGCCGAGAATAATGATCGTCTTCGACTTCAGGAGTTAGAAGCTCTGGATGAAAAGCGGTTATCTGCTCAACAGAATATCGAATTCTATCAAGCTAAAATTTCAAGAGCTTTTAACAAGAAAGTCAGAGTTCGAGCATATAAAAAGGAGAACTTGTTCTAACAGTTAGACGTCCTATGACTATGACTCATATGAGCAAAGGCAAATTCGACGCAAAGTGGGAAGGCCCCTATATTGTGAGCAGAGTTTTCTCAAATGGAGCTTATCAACTCTCAGAACTTGATGGTCGGAAAGTTATGATGCCTATCAATGGCAAATTCCTTAAAAAGTATTATGTATAAATGTAAATCATCAGACAAGTTCATATTTATAAATAAAATTTTATTTTAATCATGAATGATGGTACATGATGTTAAGGAAGATCATTATCATCCTTCTCTACATTTGGACGCGGACCACTGCCGTCTTTCTCGAAAATGCGATCAGCAAAAGAACTGAGAACTTCTTTGCTGGAGCCCACGAGAAACTTGCAGACTGCCATCCTCATGGCTTCCTCTTCTTCAGTACTTCCTGGATCAAGCAGAAAATCCAGAATGTCTCGTGGCGGCTTGGGTGCAGATGAACCTTCACCTGCTTCTACCTTCTTCGGCTGAATTGGATCGACAGGGCGTTCTTCAGTGTCCTTTTGAACCTTCGAGACGATTTCCGCCTTCTTGGATGCTTCCTCAGACAACATTTTTATGTTGAAGAGTAGAAGTGTTCGTTCTTGTTAGATTTCTGCTATATTTATAGACAAAATTTCCTCGAATAATGAAACGACACATTCATCCGACGGTTCGTCCGTTCATTAATGCTTGATGGTTCATCCGTTCATTTATCACATTCATCCGATGGTTCGTCCGTTCATTAATACTTGACGGTTCATCCGTTCATTTATTACATTCATCCGATGGTTCACTTGTTCATTATCACCTGACGTTTTGTCCATTCATTATCTTCTATCAATTTATTAAAAAAAATAAAAATGGGAATTCGTTATTTATCACGTTTTCATAACCTCTGAATAAATGCTGAATCTACCTACTCATTTGTCATTTTCCATCTTTGACCTCTGCATAGAAATCAATCTATTTTCCTTTGAGTTCCTACATATTATCACGTCCATATTACCTCTGATAATATTATGTACTCTAAATCAGAAAAGAAGGTTTCATTATCTATCATGTCCACAATTCATCCAGATAGATACAAATCATTGAGCATAGAAGGATTATCATTTCCATTCTCATATCATCATAAAAAGTCTATTACATTTTCTTAGACTTTCTTACAAATCATAATGGAAATCTATTACAATTTTGGATTTTCATTCTACACACACAATAATAATCTAATAGAGATCTATTTTCTTCCTTGGATCTTCTTTGACGGGTTCGTTGTTTGTTGCAATTCCTGACTGTCTGAGCTCCAGTGGCGACCAGAACAGCAGGAATCAAACTCTGGTCTTATCTCTCCGACGAGAGGAGAACCACAGAGTATGGCAGCCCGAAGACGTGTTGCTGCCAATACAACTGGTGGATTAGGAGCGGCCTTTCAGAGGAGACAGGAATATATCCAACATTGGGATACAATTCCTAGTTCTACCGTGAAAGGAACTCTACTGCCCGATTTCTCGGGATAGAGTTAACTCTACCGTCCAACTCTCCGTGTATAAAGGGTCTTCCTACCATCGAAGGAAGACCCTTCTATCCCACGAAGAGTTCTGAGTTGTCTGATTTGCGCATCAAAAGCGCATGAGCTCCCTGATGTTGGTGTCAGAAGAACACTCCCCACAGCATCCAAATCACCAATGCCAGTTCTGAAAAAAAATTTCAGCCAAGTTTCTGCAGAAAACAGCAAAGAAAAAGAGATTCATCAACAGAAGTGTCATTATCATAAGACACGCACTGGCCAGTCAGGCACACCCTGTTTAGTCAGAAACAAAAACCTCATCTTCAACAGTGAAAAGTGATACGCATACTATGGTGGACTTACCATCGAGATCAAACAGTTTTGTGCTAAGGGTTGGCAAACCAATGTCTGATGGTATAGTGCACAAGAAAACAATATCAGCAAGCATTGCTATCATCAAATTCTTATTGAGAATGGAATCTTGCAAAAAGGTCATTCTCAAAGAAGAAGAAGAAGAATGAATGAATGAATGAGTATGCGTGAAACTCAGCTATCTATTTAAAGAGTCTAAGTGCAAGCTTATTTTTGGAAAGATCCGAATAAAAAGCGCTCTTAACTACGGAATGAGTGTTACGTGTGCTTTGGAAGACAGCATAACATTTGAAATAGTCAAAGAAGCCACCTAATGTCTTTTCATTAGCGGACGCTATTCGGAGTAAAGCTAGCTTTCAGCGTGAATTCGTACCACAGAAATATTTGAGCACTGATGGCCTTACAAAAGAGGAAAAGAAGTGCAACATTTTCAAAAGAAAACAGAAACATAAAAGAACGCGCCCTATTTTGCGGAATGATTAAGCTTGGCGCCCAAATCCTCTACGCTGTTGACCCCCATACGGTGTAACAGAGCGTTGAGCGATTCCCACTGCTCTGCAAGGCTACGCCCATTGGAAGAAGATGAGCCATCCAGACCAAAATGGCTCAGAAAGTTCTTGGCTAATTGTGTAGGGTCATCATTGAACTCAAAAACTAAAGGCTCCGGTTCCTTACCCCCAAAAGTAGGGTCGCCATGGGCACAAAAACCCAACTTTCGTGCTTCTTCTTCAGTTTTCTCCTTTGGTGTCATGTTGACGTGAGATGAAGATTAAAGTCGAATTTCCTCCCTGTTTATATAAAGAAGCACGCCAGCGGTTCATATTCTACCATAAATTGGATGCAATCAGTCTCGAAAAATGAAGAGTCATCATGACATTTAATAAATTCATTTGCATGTTTTCAAAGCATTAAGGAGTAAATATCTCTTTAAAGTCATCTCAGCGTGACTAAATTCATTTTATCATCTTAATTTCAAAGTATTTCGAAATAATTTATCATTTTTCGAAAAACTTTGAAGGAGGTTTTGTAGGCCTTCAAAATGAAAGTCACGCTGAGTTGATCAGAATTGAGTCTCAAAGTCACGCTGAGTTGATCAGAATTGAATCTCAAAGTCACGCTGGGTTGATCAAGACAATGTTTAAAAAATCACGCTAGTGACAGATCATCATTTGTCAAAAGTATCATCATGACTGACAGCACGACAGTCGAAGAATGTCTCCTTGTATGCCACGTATGCACGGAACTCGAGAGATCACAGCCGACTTTTGCGTGACTTTTGAAATCTTCTTCAGCAAGACTCAGCCTTCATCAAGTTGGCGTACCAAAAGGGCTTCTTGTCATTTAATGCGACTGACAAAGTAATCACTATCAGAGATTTTGTGTCAGTCGAGGCACGTCAAATCAAGACAGCTGGCAGTCCTGCTCAAGACTGCGTGTATTTTGAACTTATATGTTCCTTCATCAAGTCTGCGTGGATTTGAAGCTTTTTGCCCCAAGTCTGCGTAGATTCTGAAGCTTCTTGCCCCAAGTCTGCGTGGATTTTGAAGCTTTCTGACCCAAGTCTGCGTGGATTTCGTCTTCAACGAGCCTGCAAGGATTTCATCAAATTGGAGTACATGGCAGCCATGCCACTGATCTCTCGCTTGCGTATCCTGTAACTTGCACACGACTCATACATGATTGCCATGTGTCCAACAGTTACAGGCCACGTCCAGTAACTGCTCATAACTCTGCGTATGTTAAATCCTGCGTAATTTTCAACTATGCAGAGGCTGTGAAGACAGTTATATTTTTCAGTTATTTTTGACTCTATAAATAGAGTTCTTTTCTTATTCATTGTACAGATACACAGATATCTAATTGCTGTTGAAATTTTGAGAGCTTTTCTTCTTCGCATCGTCTAAGGGATAAAGCGATCGTCTTCTAGATCGGATTCCTACAGTTGTAATTTTTCCAGATACACAATAAATAAAGTGAATTTATTTATGGAAAATAACAATACTATCAGAGGTAATATGAACATGATAGATCGTAATGACTCAAAGAAATAGATTAATATTTATTCAGAGGTAATATGGACATGATATATAATAATGAAAAGAAGTAGATTTAATATCTATTCAGTGGTAATGAGGAGATGATAGATAATAAATCTTATTTTCTTTTTAGAATCAGCTGGTAAGACAGAAAATAGAAATTCTCTTTTGGGAGAATAAATAATCAGCTTAACCAAACCTTGGTAGCTGAAAAATAAAGAAGAAATTCAAACGTAGTATTTCTTCAAGAATTTACCATTAATTGGCATCATGAGCAAATCTCCATTAGGTTTAGACAACCTATAAGCGCCATTAGAAAATACAGTTTCGACTACATAAGGACCTTCCCATTTAGTTTAGAACTTGCCTTTACTCTTACGAGTCATAACCATAGGTCTTCGAACAGCTAGAAATAGCTCCCCTACTTTAAATACCCTTCCTTTAACTTTGCGATTAAAAGATCGAGATATGCGGGCTTGATACAGCTCAATGTGTTGTTGTGCTTGAAGACGCTTTTCATCCAAACCTTCAAGTTCCTGGAGTCTTAAGCGGTCATTATTCTCCGTAGTTAGCTCATTAGCAAAGGCTATTCTAAGAGATGGTATTTGGATCTCCAGTGGAAGAACAGCTTCACATTCGTAAACCAATAAAAATGGTATAAAACCAGTTGGAGTTCGGACTATTGTTCGATAAGCCCATAAACATTATCTAAGTTTTTCGTTCCAATCACGTTTATTAGAAGAGACAAACTTTTTGAGAAGTTTGATAATTGTTTTGTTGAAAGTTTCTGCTAAACCATTAGCAGTTGGATTGTAAGCTATGGAAGATAAGTTCTGGATGCGATTCTTGTCACAAAATCGATAAAACGCCTGACTGGCAAATTGTGGTCCGTTATAATGGATTATCCTTCGGGGAATCCCGAAACGATAAATGACATGATGTTTGATGAAGTTAACCACATTAGACGTTTTTACTTCAACAAGAGGAACTGTTTCTGCCCATTTAAAAAAATAATCAGTTATAGCCAGGATAAATCGATGTCCTTTGACAAAAGGGGGATTACTTGGACCAATAATATCCATACTCCAAGCTTCGAAAGGCCAAGAAGCTGCTGTAGGATGTAAAAATTTAGAGGGTTAATGAATAAAATCAGCATGAATCTGGCATACTTTACACCGTATGGCATAATCCACAGCATCTGCTATCATAGAAGGCCAATAATAATCCATTCTTCGAATACGGTCCTGTAACTTTGGACCTGGTTGATGTGCACCACAAATTC
Source organism: Iris pallida (assembly GCA_029216955.1). NCBI lineage: Eukaryota > Viridiplantae > Streptophyta > Magnoliopsida > Asparagales > Iridaceae > Iris > Iris pallida. Next base: position 4,857,001 of record JANAVB010031019.1, on the reverse strand, counting down.
CATCATGAGCTTCATGAAGTATTTGCTTGGCTTCTCTTTCTGAGAGACAACGCAACAAAAGCCCATCATAAGAACGACGATACAACATGTGCAGAAGTATCATAGTAAAATCGAAATGATCGTCTTTGGCTTGATGCAGCTTCTTTTGGATCTTCAGGTAAAATCCCATAGACCGCATAATCAATAAATGGACTTCTCCAATCCTTTTGCTGAAAATTTGATTTGGTAGCATAACTCTGTTCGATATGCAAATTATTTTTAATACAGAATAGATCTCGATCCAACAAAGTGATGGTATTCTGTCTTCTGATTGGAACTGCTAAGTCTACAGCTAAACTAGCAAGAGCGTCAGCTTCCAAATTTTGAGAACGCAATACGAATTCAATGAAGAACCGTTTGAATGAGAGAGCCAATTCGATTATAACTTGATGATAGGAAATGAGGTCAGGATTTCTGACTTCATATGTCCCTCTGACCTGATCAGCTGAGAATCTCCATATGCTTCGAAAAACTCAATGTCTAATTGTTTTGCTACTTGAAGACCAATTAGCAGAGCATTATATTCTGCCACATTAATAGAACATGGTTCATTGAGGGAATAAGCACGGTATATAACTAATTTATCAGGAGAGACCAAGACAATACCTACTCCGGAGACAATATTGTCTTTAGGTCCAACTCGTGATGCTCCATCAAAGTATAATTGCCAAATATCATCCTTCAAAGTCATGTTGCAATCTACGACTTCATTTGGAATGTCGTCATATAGCTTAGAAGTTTCAGGTATAGGGTGAGCTACTAAGAAGTCAGCTAACGCTTGACCCTTTACTGATTTTTGAGGTATGTAGATCATATCATAGGGAGTAAGTAACATTGCCTAGGTAGCTAACCGGGAGTTAAGAATACTCGGCTTTTTCATTAATACCCAAATAGAATTTATTCTGGATATGACATGAATAATCTGTCCCGATACATAATATCGTGTCTTTTGAATGGCAAAAAGCAAGGCTAGACATTCTTTTTCCACATGAGTATACATGTGTTCAGATCCAACCATCATTCGGCTAAGATAATAAATTGCCTGTTCATGACCCTTATCATTTTTTTGTGCAAGAAGAGCACCAAGAGAATGATCTAATGCTCGAACATACAACAAAAATGGTCTTCCCACTACTGGAGGTACTAAAACAGGTAGATTTGTAAGGTATTGCTTGATGTCATTGAATGCTTTTTGACATGCTTCATCCCAAACAAATGACACACCCTTCTTCAATAAACGAGAGAAAAGTTGACATCTCCCAGAAAGATTTGATATAAATCTCCTGATATAAGCAATGCGACCTTGAAAGCCACGGAGTTCTTTTAGATTACGTGGAGGACGCATTTCAAGAATTTTTTTGACTTTATCAGGATCAACATGGATACCTTGAGTTAATGACAAATCTAAAAAATTTGCCACTAGAAACCCCTAAGAAAGACTTAGTGGAGTTCATCTTTAATTGATGACGACGCATCAACTCGAATACTGTCTTCAAGTTATGAATGTGATCATCTTTTAATCGACTTTTGACAGCAATATCATCTACGTAACATTCAACTATTTTTCGTAGATGTTCTTGAAAGATATTGCTAATGGCCCTTTGATACATGGTGCCAGAATTTTTTAGACCAAAAGGCATAACTATGTAGCAATAAACTCTAAGGGGTATACGAAAAGCTGTGTACTTTTTATCTTCTGGATGCATCTTAATTTGGTTGTATCCTGAAAATTCGTCCATGAAGGACATACGTTCAAAACCACATGTATTGTCTATCATGACATCAATGATAGGAAGTGAAAATTCGTCTTTTGGACAAGCTGCGTTGAAATCTCAAAAAACTATGCAAACTCGAACTTTTCTATTCTTCTTCATGACAGGAACAATATTGGCAACCCAATCTGGGTGTTGTTCTTCACGGACAAAGCCACATGTAACCAGCTTTTTAACTTCTGCTTCAATTGTATCCATCATATCTGGTCGAAAACGCCGCTGTTATTGTTTTACAGGTTTGGCATTAGGAAGAATATTGAGTTTATGGGTAGCTACTTTAAGATCTAGACCCGGCATATCCTCATAGCTCCATGTAAAGATATCAATATATTCTTTTATCAGCTTTATCAACTTTTCTTTTTCATCTTCAGAAAGGTTTTTGCTGATAAATATTGGTTTTGACGTAGTTTCATCTCCATCATCAATCTGGACGATTTTATCTTCTGTAGGTGGCTGTCGTTGTTCAAACCGAAGCTCCCACTAAGTATCCATTTGTTGTGCCCAAGGGTCATTTTTAAATAGTTCAGACTCATCATCGATTTGAACCATATTAACTGAAAAGACGTGTTCAGATTCAACATATTAAACTCCTTCAGAATCTGAGGATTATGAAGAACTGGAAGAAAATTCTTCTTTCATATCTTCCTTAAATATGTAGGATGTATCGTATCCTAAGCATGACGTGTTCGTTGATAAAACGTATCACCACATAACGGTAATCTTCTACCTTTGCCCTGATTGAGACCTGACATGGTTTTTAAATCATATCCTATATTTTGAATAATCTTAAGAGATTGTTGACTATATCTGTCAATTCTGATTTTTCCTTTATCTTTCTCTTCAAAATTATCTGTCTGGATAACAAAAATATTTCTAGCCAAACCAAACACAATTTGACGTTTGTTTTTCTTAGTAGACGGGATCACAAAATAAGATTTTTCGTGACGTCTATAAACAACACAAGCTGGTGATGATGAGACAACATATAGAGAATAAGGAGTAGATGTTAGGAACATTTGAGCATAGTGCCCAACATCGACATGAGGAGGAAATTTTTTTCTTTATGGTTAATATATAAGGTTTCTCTGTATTTATGTCAGTTTTATGTTGATGACTTTGATTATCAAAAGTCATTCTTTCATTATATTTGACAGACATATACTCCAAAAGAAAATCTTCATTAAAATGGGAAAATACAGATTGATCAATATTTACATTATTGACAAACTGATTACTACACCTTGGATTAATCATAGATTTGCCCAGGTTGATAACTAGTGGCTCTGAATCAATTGGACAAGAAATACGTCCTTTAACCTTGATCATGAGAGGCTGATCACTAGTGTTGGCTTGAACTCAACTTTTGACTGGAATTCTCACAAATTCATCAGACATTGCTTAAGTTCTTCCTTTAACATTAATCACCAAAGGTTCATCATTGATATGTTGGGGTCGAATCCTTCCTTTAACCTTAATCTTCAAAGGTTGATCTTCTGAAGGTGATTGGTCTTCTGAGGACGATTGGTCTTCTGAAGGTGATCGATCTTCAGCCATATCGGATATTTCCTTCATATGCTCCTATGTATAAAGTATTGAATCAGAGAAATTGGCTTCAACACCTTTAAAAGGATTGAGATCTGCAAATTCAGTCTTTACAGTCCCTTGAGAATCCACATATTTAAAGCATTGGTGGATAGTTGAAGGTACAATGTTATGCTCATGTATCCATGGTCTTCCGAGGAGGATATTATACGATACATCTGAGTTGATAACATAAAAGGTTGCCATGGTTAGAAGATCACCTATTTGAATCTTTAGACGAATTTTTCCCAATGGTTTACTCCTTCCAGAATTGAAACCAACAATTGTCGTACTAGTGTAAGTCAACTCACTAGTAGGAATCCTTAATGGTCGTAGCATACTCTGAAGAATAATGCTGATGGAAGACCCAAGATCGATGTAAATCCTGTCAATTTCAGTAGAGTCAATATACCCTATATAACATCACTACACCAAATATGGGCTTTTACGGCCCACAAAATGTGTTGTAAAACAAATTTTACGGCTCAAAGGGTCGTGCCGTAAAAGCTCATGCCGTAAAAGGGTAGTAGTTTTAACGACGTGCAATAATAGGCCATAATATCGGTAAATGTACGCCGTAAATGAAAGTGCTAGAAAACATCGGATCTTATTTACGGCCCAAAATGTAGGCTATAAATACTAAACTTTTATGACTTACAGTGAGGGCCATTAAAACTATTTCATTGCTTCAGTTTATGGCACACATAGCAAGCCGTGAATACTTAAAACGAAAACATTTTTAAGGCATGCATTTGTGGATCGTTAAAGAGTTGATGAATTCCATTTTGTGGCTTGTAAAGCGTGCCGTGATTATATATATTTTTAATTAAATTCACATTTGAATAACTACAAATACAAATTAATCAACCAAAATCAAATATGACTATAATCTGGTTCTCACACAGTATTTCCAACAAAAATCAAACTAATTGCACGTTGAGAATATTTTCTTCCAAGAAATAGAGCTGCAAGTTGGACTAAAGCCGTAAACATTAATACGATGATACAACATGATAGAATATTAACACAATGCAAAAGTCATTAAACAAGATTTCTAAGAACAAAATTCATTAAACAAGATTTACAAGAGCAAGTCATGTTCTCACTACAAGACTCAAAGCAAAAGTCTTTAATCTCAAAGAAAAATTCACTTTCTCACTACAAAAGCAAAAGTCACTTTTTTACTACAAAAGCAAAAGCTGGACACTTCAGGAGTATCAAATGAGTGTTGATTGCCAAAAGATGTTAGAGAGGTGGGAACTACTGGACCATGTCAGTGTCTATCAGAAACTATACTTGAGCTTCATGTAAAGCTCTTGGAGCAAAGAACATAGTCTGCACATTCTGCTTCAGTAAGTAGGCTCCCCAGCTCGCAAACTACAAAGAGAAACATATATTATAACAAAGAGAAACAATCCAGGAGGCATGAAGAAAACTAATCCAACTAAACCAATTAGTCAATTTAATAACAGTTTAGGAATATCCATGTACATAGACAGTTATAAACATTTGGGTTCATTTTTCGGTAAAAGGTTTGACCAAGATATAAAAATTCATCTACACTATCAACATCAGACAGCATGCAGAGTTTCTTTCCATGATTTCTTAGTTGTATGCTTATTGTGATCTAAGCTTTTATTATTCAATAAGTAACATTTAGAAGTATATAGTGTAGATGGTATAATTGAATATCAAATGCACTTACAAGATATTTGATTCCTTCTTTCCTTCCTGGTTAAATCATCTTTTGGCCTAGCCTTGAGCATCAATGGCCCTCATGAGTGCGACAACATATGCATATTAGTGCATTTGGCAACTAGCAAGCTGCATGACAGCCTGACATATAGGCTACCTCTCAAATGTAAACTAAATAAGGTAGTAACATTGTTGCTACAAACCCATGAAAATATAGTAACACATCCCTTCATCTCTCAACTGCATGACAGCCTGACATATAGGCTACCTCTCAAACGTAAACTAAACAAGGTAGTAACATTGTTGTTGCAAACCCATGAAAATATATTAACACATCCCTTCATCTCTCTTATATGTTGATGCAAACCCGCAATTCCTCTGTTATGCACACTCAAACACTCACCCATATACACTAACCTGTCCTTTAATACCTATACTCACAGGCATCCAAACCTATAACTGATACAACTGATACAAGAAACATATAACTAATAATGACTATAAATATATAATTGATACACTAAACATATAATTGATAGTAAATATATAACTGATACTGACTAATGCAATATATAGGAGAGCTCACATTTCAAAAAGTATAATATAAAGGTGAAATATATTACACCATGTAGAACTGAGTTACATTTCTACAGCAGACACTTTTTCACTGATATAGTAGTAACTCATGAAATTGATAAAGCATTATGACCCAATACTCCGGATATGCACATGTACACAATATTTGCAAATTACAGAAAATAATTTTCCAAACTTCTACTAATGATAGTCTTCCTGACTGTACTTTAGGCACATATTTCCCAATATTATTTTGATTGCATTTACTTTCACTCTTAGCACATTTTTATGTCCACTATACTTTTAGGCACATATTTCCCAATATTATTTTGATTGCATTTACTTTCACTCTTAGCATTGATTGCAAGAAGTCTTCCGGACTTTTTGCCAAATCAACCTCTTGACCCAACCCTTCCAGCCATCTCAATCAAAGATGGATACATTTCATGGGATTCAAAGGTCTTCTATCGTATATTATTCCTATTCTTATGATGGCATTATTTGTCTTGTGTGTTACAATAATATATGTTCTTCAGGTCAATAACATGTCCCTTCATTTTCTTTATTAAAATTATGCATCATGTGTTTTTAGTTTTAAGGACTATTTCTAGTTACATATCAAACATTCTTTGTCACTCTATGCCTTTGGTTGTGTCCATGCTTGGATGTTCCTGTTGGTAGCTTGGTTGCCATTGTTGGAAGCACCGGAAGGAAAAGCGTCACTCGTGTCGGTAATGCTTGGTGAACCACCTCCAAAACCAGAAAGGAAAGCCAATGTTACAATCTGAGGAAGAGTTGCCTACGTCCCCCAAGTTCCATGGATATTCAATGCTTCTATTAAGTTGGAGAGATTTAATGATACATTTACCAATAACTGTTACCTATGATGACCAATTCTACTCAGGTACGGGACAACATATTGTTTGGATCCCCTTTCCAACCATTGTACTATTAGGATGTGATCAAAGTGACTGCTTTGCAACATGATCTAGGTTTGCTTCCGGTGAGTGTACAAGTAATACAATATAGAAATAATACATTGTGCTATCTCTTGACTCATGATACCATTGAATTCTTCTTATTTTGCATATATTAAACAAGTTGATGCTAATAGACCTTCCAATGTTTCTATATAAAACTCCAAGGTCCCTTCCAGTGTTCTAAAAGTCGGCCTAGGCGGCCGTCTAGGCACTAGGCGGCTGTCGGCCGCACCGAAAATCCTCTAGGCGGTGGTCCTAGGCGGATTTCGGTCTAGGCGGCCCTAGGTAGCACCTAGGCGGGCAAATCGGCCGAATTTTTTTGAAAATTTTTCAAAAAAACTCTGAAATGATCATTAAATATAAAAAAACTAAACCGTACTTACTTGGGCGCCGCCGTCGTCGTCGTCGCAGCCGCCGCCGTCGTCGTCGCAGCCGCCACCGCAGTCACAGCCGCCGCCACCGTCGTCGATGCAGCTGCCGCCGCCGTCATCGTCGCAGCTGCCGCCGCCGTCATCGTCGCAGACGTCTCGTCGCAGCCGTCGTCGTCGCAGCCGTCGTCGTCGCCGTCGCCAATCACTATTGTCCCCGGTGAGGGGAGGAGAGGAGAGGGGAAGGGAGGAGATGAGGAGAAGGAAGGAGAGGGAAGAAGAGAGAGGAAGAGGGGAGGGGATGAGGAGAAGGGAGGAGAGGGGAGGGGAGGAGAGGGGAAAGAAGAGTCAGAAGACTCTCTCCTCCCCTTTTATTTTAGGTAAGAAAATTCAAACCGCAACCATGGATTCGAACCTAACCCCCCCTAAATTACAAACTTATGTAGAGCTCTGTTAGCCATAAGAGCTAACAAGCTTTTGTGTCAGCATGTTACCTATCTAGTATTTATACATATATACATGTGAAAAATAAAAATTAAAAAAAAAAAAAACAAATCGGTCGCCTAGGCGCCGCCTAGGCGCCGCCTAGGCGCTAGTCGGGCCCTCGACGCACCGATTCCGCCTAGCAAAATCTATAACATTGGTCCCTTCCATGTATACAAATTTAGTTGGCTATTGAATATCTCATACAAGATAATAAATTGATGCCATTGAAAGGTAAAACTCCAACCCGATCGATTGTCCTGTGTTTAACTGAAGAATATGTGGCTTTTGTTATAACATGATAAAGACTTTTATTATTGTTGTTATTGAGTCTAACTTGTTAACAATTATCATCCAGAAGGGAACTAGACCCATATAAGGGTCCCAATATATATTATTTGAGATTTTCTTGATCATAAAAAAAGTTGTTAGCTTTTACTTTCTCTAATGAGATGACTGAGAAAAGTCTAATAATAAAATAAGAATATCGATGAATCAATTTAGTTTTATATCAGGTTAAATTTATGTCTACTTTATACACTTGTGACATGTATCATATAAATAGTGTGTACTCTAAAGAAAATCATATAAATAGTGCAGCTTATTCTAATTTTGTCCACTAAGCTGGCAATGGTACTTACTGTTGATGATTATTGCATTTAGTTCTTGATTTTCAAGTTATGAGATTGATAAGCTGATTCCAGACATCATGCTACTACTATTACAAATCTTTTCTCCGGCCTCTTGCATTATATTTATTGTTTTCTATGCATCTTACATTTGCTAACTCTACCTTTTGCATTATATTTATTATTTGCTTCTTCTAAATCTTCCTTTTGTATTATATTTATTGTTAAGTTTCCCTTTTGAAAAGAAAGTTGAGTTTTGAAGAACTAGTCTTGGTTTTAGATTTTTTTTTTGTGAAATTAGATTTGGAAAATGCAAAATGTTTTTATTTTGGACTAAAACTGGACGTTTTGAAGAATCGATAGTGGATCTCTCTACTCTCTTGAGCTGACTGCTTGGTTTGTTTTCTTTGTCTATATACACAATAGTCAATATACACATATGTTGTCTCTAGTGCTATAACTTTCTTTTTGTTGTCTTGACATGATAATTTAGGATGGGATATATTTGATATATTTTAATACCACCATATTTTTCCCTGGTACAGTGTTGATTTGTGTGGGCATAAGTTTTTTATCGAAATGTTATGAGTGTGATTGGTTTCATAAGATAGTAATAGAGAATAATGCTTACAAAGTATCAAGGTCTATTTGAGATCATTGTGATTGATTTCTAGAAAAGATTATGCATCATGATAGATATTGGATACCATAAGGAACTTCCATATATATATTTGTCTTCATACTGATAGGACTAAGAAAAATACTAGTGGTTATGAAGAATATACTAATAAGACTAAGAAAAACTATCTAAATTTATGATAACTATGACATGATGAGGCCTATTTTTGATACTTGTTAGGCACTTGTGAACCTGACAATACACTAAGAATTGGGAGGCACTGTCCAATAATAAAAAATAAAGTTATTGGGCAAACATTCCATGTGACCAAAATTAGAACTGCAACAGAAACTAGCATCATGAGAGATCTAGATTTAAGAAGCATATCACAACTATCAGATAGCTGTCAATTCACCTCTGTAAATCAGAAATACTACACTCAATTTTTTCTTGTCACTCAGATTATTCAAATGGAGCATCTTCTTGAGTGTCTTATTACCTTTATCAATTAAAATGGTTGGCAGTATATTACCTTTATCAGATAAAACATTCTGCTTACAAAATAAAACATCATACAGGTCAATTATCATGGTATATTTAGAAGGTTGTATAAAAGTTAACAATACAGTTTTTTCACACTTTCTGTACGTACCTTGAGATGAGGACCTGTTTCAGATTCTTTTAACCTTGTAAATGCTGGCCTATGAAGCAAGGACACTCTAAAATAAGTGGACTGTGTCGTGTCTGAACGTGCTAGACAATACCCAGTGTGAAATATCGATGCTCTTTATTGGCATCTCTTAAAAAAAATTGATTTTAATCCTAGGAAATTCTGTTTATTAATTCTTACTACATAGTATATTCTTCATATTCGAGTAACAAGGAGACTCAGTTAATTTTGATATATATAGGATGTGTCCAGCTAATAGTTTCCAACTTCCAAGCCAAATGAAAACTTTCCAGGAAGATTATTAAGTTTTGGGCTGGATATTTAGCCTAGTTATACACTTTAAATATCTACCCTCTTGTCTCAATATTTTTTCCAGGAAGTTGGGGCTTGTCTCGGACAACACGAGGCAATTAAAAGGTAAAATTTCCTTGGAAGTCATGCAACTTGATGGCAGTTTATTATTCTTTATGATAGCTTGATGTAATATGTTCCATATGAGCTGGTAACTTTGAACATTATTCTTTTTTGAGAATGTGATTGGACCAGGTAGGTTATGTTAGGTTAACATGCTTTTATTTCTTCAGTTTCTATTTTTTATACATAGTAATCTTTTGTTTGTTGAAGACTTGATGCATTTTTGCATATTGGCTTTGTATTTGTTGTTCATCTATATAATACATATTGTTAACTTGTTTACTAAATGACCAGCAACAACCTTGTTTGGGAAGTTTGAGCCAATTTGGCCAATCCCAAAAAGTTGAGCTTTCTTCGAACTTCAAAATTCATTTGGAGAGTTCCGGTAAGTTTTGGCAGTCATCAAATACTGTCAAAAAAGGCTTCACATATATTTGCCACTAATTGAACAATTATGTTTGAATTAAAGTTCCAAGTATGTACTTTGACATATTGTGATTATCCAAGTGTAGGTAAATATACTAATCACATATACTGCTGCATTATGAAATGTTGCCGAAGTGACCTATCAAAAAAAACTTTTGTTTGACTGATCTAAACTTCCATAAGGATCCATTCCATCTTATCATCCATGTTTACGTACTTTGTACACATACTGATATATGTTTGGCCCTAGCACAAGATTGGCACCTTTCAAGGGATTCTTACAGGTCTGTTGCACATTGCTGCAATTATGATGTCACTTTATTTGGTTACTAATGGTTTTGATAATATTTTCTCATATTTTGGCATTTAAGCAAAGGTTGGCATGATGGAAGATGGAGCAGAGTTTGGCCCAGCTACACTCTTTGGATACAGGAACAGTCAAATGGTACATGAGAGTATCTTATGTATTTTATATATAGAATAATGATGCTAATATCAGGTACACTCTTCTAGGAATTCACATAGCTAAACGCCTCATGGAACTAGCCCCTATCGATAGCGGTTGCTACATGTTTCTATCGAACCTTCATGCATCTCGGGGTTGACTAGGAGGCAGTCGTGAGGGTGAGGTTTAAAATGAAGAAATTGGACATCACGAAAGATCATGGGTGTAGCTAGCCTTTCTATGAAGGTTGTCCGTCAATTACTAAATTTGGGTTACAACATGGAAATAGTTTGATACGCGTGGATGTTGATATGAAGGTTGTCCGTCAATTACTGAATTAGCTCCTTTTATTTGCAATATATCAATATCCTTTCACAACGTGGTTGGAATTTAGAAACATGCATTTGCAATATATCAATATCCCTTAAACAATGTTGTCCATCAATTACTGAAATGGCTCCTATTATTTGCTCTAGTTGGCTACTTGACAAAGGATCCAAGAGTAGTTGAAAGGAAAATTAAAGCCAGGGAAAGCGAAAGCCAGAAAGAGCTTCCATTGCATGGGTCAAGCGATGAGTTGCAGGGACTAGCTAGCCTTTCTATAGATGCTTGAATTTATTCGACTACAAGATGCCTTTGGACTCTTTTAGTATTAAACTTTTACGATAAAATGAATTGATTCATGTGGGTGTCAATTACAGGTTTCTATTTTTATATCAACCACGCTGAATTCAGTCAGCCTTAAACTTTTACAATGGAATTAATTGATTCACATTTCAAAAATACTCACCGATGGACGAATCCCTCAAGTCAAGGAGCTGCTTGTGGCGTCGCGATTCTCCTGACCAAAGCCAGTGGCTCATGTGAGGAATTGGATCGAACACCTACCAATCAGGTTTGAATCAAGAAAATTAATGAAGGTTTCGGATCGAACCAGAACTCGCCGATGAAGACCCGTCGACAAAGACGATCTTCCTGGAGAAGGAATCCAGACTCGTCGACGAAGAGACTCATCGAGAAGGACGATCTTCGCCGATGAAGACTTGTCGAGAAAGACGATCTTCTTCGATGAAGACTCGTCGAGAAAGACGAAGACTAGTCGATGAAGACTTCTTACCGGAGAAGGAAGCGGTCTCTTGCGATCGTCCACCGCCGAGAATTTGAAGCCGCCAAGTTTTTTCGAGAATAGGGTTTTGGCTTTGGATGTGAGTTTGGAGCCCTTTTATGTTTTCTTTTGACAGAAACTCCTTTTGTATGTTTTTGGGTGTGGTGTATAGAAATTGGGGAGGAAAAATTTCCCCTTTTGCTGTTTTGGGTTCTCAAAACATGTGGTAAAATTTTTTTTTGGACCAATTAACTAGAAGGGATGTGATTTGTGGCACAAATTTGGCAGGCCGTAAAAGTCCATCTATTTTACGGCCTGCAGCGCAAGCCATGAAATGATGTGAGAACCTTAAATGTTACGGCTCGCATAAATACATGTCGTAAATGATAACATTTAATGGCCCTAAAAATGCATGCCGTATTAAAAAGCGAAAAAACAGAAATTTACGGCTTGAATTTATCGTGTACCGTAATATTATATCATTTACGGCCTGCATCCAACGCACGCCGTAAATAAGATGCCGTAAAAGTCCTAATTTGGTGTAGTGCATAAAGGCCTGTCATATCAATTATGCTTCAATAACATATCCTCTTGTGTAAAAGTAATGCTAGGAATTGATTCCTTGACACTGTGACATTGGGGACACGACACCGGTGTATTATCAGGACTTTTGAGCTGAGCTAAACATGAATCTGTCTGTAGCAAAGCTTCACTCAAAGTTTCTTGACTTTCTTTAGAGAGATGAAGTAACTCAAAGGTGGAAAGTCTAACTAGAGTATTAGCTAATTGGGCTAGAATATCAAACTTATAGGGTTTCATCAACCCTTGGTTTGAACCAGACTTCAGCGGAACGTCAAAATGTACTGCCTTCTGTTTCCCTTTTTCAACCACTGGTGGTTTAGAAGGTTTTGCTTCAGCAGGAATAGAAGATGACTGAGTCGGCAGTATTTCAGCGGCATCATCCGCTTCTTTGGAAGTTCCCTCGTAATCTTTGTGGTAGTCTTTTCCAGATCTTGTACCGGTAAAAGCCTCTTCTTCAGACTCAGGGGAATGAAATACCATATTACAGGATTTAGTCTTTTTTTCTTTAGACTTCGTCTTATGGGAATTTTTATGAGGGACCTCAAATCCCAATCCGGCGGAGGATTTCTAACCTTGAATTTGTAAAGGAACTCACATACCTTTACCAATGTTCAAGCCTTCCGCTTTTTGAAAGTCATAGCCCATCTTTTTCATGAGATAGACTGATTATTGACTGTATATGCGAATGGGTAGCGAACTTTCAATAGACGTTTCAAAAGATGAAGAAGAAACGGAGACCCCAGTAGTCACAAGGGTGGGAATTTTTGGTGCAGGAGGTAAAATTCCAACTGGAGCTTTGCAGCAAAAACCTGTTGTGCCCTATATAAAGGGACACTGTTCATGGCTAACCATTGCTGATGAGTAAGCTTTAGTTTGGTATGAGGAGCCAAACTCGGAGGGCATATGTTCAGACCCCTAAGCCTATCTTCCAAAGGGATGTCATCCCACAGATGATCAGAATCATCATGATCTAGGATAACAACATGAGAAATCATATTGCAGGTTTTGACTTTTTGACCTTTCTTGGATTTTAAAATTTTACTTTCATACTCCATTTCAGGTATTAAGTCAGGATGTACCCACATAATTTTACTATTTTTCAAGGTGAGCAACAATAGTTCTTTACTTTGATCTCTGGCTGGTGGAAAATTCACAATCTTCATTGTCGCCTTCGGAATCGGGACAATCCCAACAGGAACTTGCTGTAGAGGAAAACCTCCAAATTGAAGAGAAATTATGTTAGTTGTGACCGTATGCTCATCATTAGTTAAAGCGATAGTTTTAGCATTTATTAACTCTTGAATCTTCTTCTTCAAGACATAACAAGCCTTAGTAGGATGATTTATGTATCTATGATTGATACAATATTTGGGATTATCAGTCAAATCCACCTCATTAGGTCGTTTTGGATCTGGAATCTAGAGTTTACCACTCTTCACGAGATATTGGAATATCCCAGGAATATCACTATCGTTGAAAGAGTATTCTTCTTTTGGTTTAGAAGACCCTGAATTACTTGATGTAGTTTTCAATTTTGAAAGGTTCACCACCAGGGTTTTCTTTCCTTTCCCATTGCGATTATCGGAATTATTACTTGAAGAGGCTTTCTTTCTTTTATCTTCTGAGGCGAAGATCATCCCATGTTCATGAGCCAATTTACCATTGGTCTCAGCTGAAACTGCTGCTATAATAAATGAGGCCCAATCTGTGAATTGAGAGCCTATAAAAATAGCAATGGTTGGTCGCAGATTCATTTTGCATGTATCAATTAATGCAGAATCTGGCATACCAGGAGGCATTTTCAAAGTAGCATGTCAGAAACATTCAATAAACGATCGAGTATCCTCTTTCTCTTTTTGTTTAATTTCTATTAAGGAAGACATATTTATGTCCATCCCTCCTTCATAGAAATGAGAGAGAAACATTGCTTTGAACTCGCCAAAAGACGATATGCAATTATCGGGTAGACTGTGATACCAGTCATATGCTGTACCCTTTAAACACCCAATGATGACTCAGGTGAGAAGAGCATCATTCTTCTGTAGATGCACAGTCATAGTATCAAAATAATTGATATATTGACTTGGATAAGCCTTTCCATCAAATAATACCATAGATTGTGGCTAGAATTTAGGAGGAAAGGGCACATCATTCCAATGGGAAGGATAAGGTTGCTTGATCCCCAACTTTTGAAGCTGATTTTTGTGCTTAAGAACTTCAAATTGTGCTTTTAACTCCCGAACTGCTTGAATAGCTTCACTAGTTTGAGGGGGTATATTTGATTGAATAGTGGTTGGATGTACCGTAGCTCCTAACGGAGGTGATACATCTTCTGGAATGAGAGGGTCAGGAGATGCAGAGTTTTGATTGATAACAGGCTCTTGACTCAGATTACTTAAAGGTATGTCAACCCCTTGACTATCTTGAGTTTGCACAGCTACCTGTACCGGTGTTATGACTGTCGGTTGGACTATTTGCTGAGTCGTTATTATCTGATGCATATTTTGCATGATTGCAAGCATATCCTTTAGCGATTATTCCACCGCAGAAATATGCTATTCTGTATGAGAAGTAGATGTCTCTTGTTCTTCGCGGATAACATAAGATTCGACTTCTCTTGAACATACAGAGGGATTGGTGTAGAGATATGAATCAACGCTATCAGTTTCTAACTCCAAATACTGGGTACCCCTAATCTGAAGAATGCATACTTAAAGGTCGTTGACTTCTTGACCGAGTATGTTGATATACTCCTTCAAAAGTGTCAAGGATTCGGTTGAACCGTTGTTGACTTGGAGCCCGGGACGAATTGCGTCTCGGACGTCATCCTATATTGATATGAGATGCCATATTGACCGATGCATAGGACAACTCATGTTCTTAGTCATCAATTTGTTGCTGAAGTACGTTGTAGCTTAATCGGTCAAAAAATGACCGTTTAGTAGCAGAACAACAACATTTGATCACAATTTGATGACATTCACAATGATAATTTTCTTGAGGGAGTGTCACAGGATATTTTCTATTTTTACGCTTTTGCACAAGTAACTCGCATAAATCAGAAGAATTAGAAGGTAATATTTTCTTTTTTACATTTGGGACAGAAAAATATTTAGTCCCTTATGTAAAAAGAAGGTTACTAGCTTCATTGGTAGAAGAAAGCTGTGCATTTTTACGCGCTTAAAGTTGTGTGCGTAAGTCTTGAGTTGATTTTTTTGCACTGAGAACACCATCAGCATTGCGTGTAATCCTAAGATTAGGCACTTTGCGTAAAGCAGCATTAAAGGATTGTTGGCGTAAAATAGAAGTTTTGCCAAAATTTCTTGTCTTTTTGGATAAATCAAAGGAATTGTTTGCCATAGGAGACTTATTTTTACGCTGTATGCGCGTAGGCAAGTTTACTTTAGATGCCAAAGCACCATTGTGAACTTTATCTACCATATCACCTATATGAGATTTGCCTTTACGCGTATAGCGCAAAACAGGAACATCTGCCACGTCACAGACGGGAGATTTGCCTTTACGCGTATAGCGCAAGACATGATTGTCTACCACGTCACATACGGAAGACTGAATTTTATGCGCGGGGCACAACACTGGAGTAGGAACTACCTCGTCACAGATGGGAGCCCCAACAACAGGAGTGGGAAGAATTCTCTTGCCTTCAGAGACAATAGAGAGATCAGAGGGTGCTTTGGACTTAGGAATCCAAACTTTGCGCACCTTTCGTAATTTTTGCACATTGGAGCAGCGAGCACTACCCCGAGTTCGGAGCATTTCTTCATAAGCAGTCTGGTCGAATTGAACGACCAGAGTCTTCTTCGTCGATCCAATCGACACATCATCGTATTGAGCAATTACTTTCTTGTCAGAGGAGAAAGTCGTCCCCAGTAGAGTCGTCATTTTGTTTCACTTAACAAAATGCCCTTAAGGCTTTTGAAAGAAAACGAAAAAAAGTGTACAAAAGTACAAGTAGATTCTGGAAAATATTGCTATAGAAGTTTGCTCTGAGAGCGATCACTTTGTTCCTTGGACCACACGATGATGATGAAGAAAACTGCTTGGAGATGAACAACTAGAAGAACTAAGACACCAGAAAGGTATCGACACAATTGGCACTGATGGCACAGTCGAATGCTTTCCTGCTTTGCTTCACTCTGTTCTTGAGAAAATGTTGAAAAGAAATACTCTGGAAAATCACTTTGCTCTGAAAGTATCTGGTCCCCAAAATCTTGTGCCTCTTTCTTAAAAAAGAAGCCTTTATATAGACTTGTCTTTTGTGCGTAAAAAGTATCAATATTGGTCTCTACATAGGCTATTAGGATAACTGTCACCCACGTACAGAAATTAGCCTCTACGTATGTTGACACGCCCCATAATCCAATAAAATAAGGAGAGCATATACGCACGTTCTTCGAAAAGTGTGGCATGAAAGCCACGTCAGAAAATCATGTTCCCACATAATCAGGACAAACTGTGCATAAAAGATGTTGTTTAAACATGTTCGAGCATAAAATAGCTCAAAGTAAGCTTCCTGCGTAAAGTGGCTAAAAATAGCCTTGAGCGTAAAGGCTCAAATAAACTCTACACGTGCAAAAAGAGTAGCTGAGATAGCCTTGAGCGTAAAAGCTCAAATAACTCTTATGCGTAAAGAGGAAGCTGTTCCTCAAGCGTAAAGCAGCTCATTGGCATGCTAAACAACAAACTTCTCGACTTTTGTGCAATCATTTGTCAGAAAATCAATCTGTCAGAACAGTATCTTCGTGCATTTAATGCAGCGTGGACAGCTCATTCCTCGCGTAAAGTCTGAATTTAAGACTTGCGTAGAATTTTGAGTTTGACCCAGTTTGACTATTGCGTAAAGTCTAATCTTGAACTGTCTTTGCGTAAATATCTCAACTTCCTTGACTTAGTCTTCGAAATTTATTTACGCTTCTACAGGTGATGTCATAACACACCCCAGGCTACGCGCCGAATTCGCGATTGTCGCCCGTAAAACATCAGAATGGAAAATACAAGGAATTACTAAATACATTACATTCTTTAATTAACATCCAACTATTTCAAAGAGTACAACTGCTTAAGTTATTACAACAAACTATTCTTTTACAACACTATGTAATACTACAAATACTAGTTGAGATTTTCCAAATAGTCTACTCCTCGATGTTATCCTCGTCACCCAGAGGTATCATTTCTGCAGGTACGTCATCTTCCCCTAGTGAACAAATACTAGATCGTTTAGAACGACAAGCAAGTTCTCAGCCAAAACGGTTAAGAAAAATATAATAAGGAATGAGACAAAGATTTTTATTAAAAAATAGGATTTGCAATTTTACATTGTTATAGTTTTTATTCATTTAAGTAGTACAAATGTCATTTTTGGCTTTATTTAAAATGGGATAATTTCCTTCTAGAATGAGATGAAATTTGAAGGACTAAACCTAGAATGCAATGCAATTTGGAGAACAACCCCTGAATATTTATCTAAATAGCTTCCCGTCAACAATCCCGTATACCTGGGATCAGGCTATGATTTAGGTGGCACGGTGCTTAGATTTCGACCCTGCGCATTCCTTGGGCTTACAAAAATTCATCTACCCGATGTTACTGTCGATGTAGATGTAAAAATTTTCGAGCTTCCCTTGAGCTTACCATAAATTTTGCCTCCCTAGGACAAAATTGAAATTTGCCTCCCTTGGGCATAAGTGAGCTAAGCCTCACATACTCGATTCGTATGGCCCTACGAATGAGTAAATTTGCCTCCTTTTTGGTTATGTTATGTTGTAGGACTTTTAGGGATATTCAAGTTGTTCTTCCCCTCCCAAATTCTTTAAATAAATTCTCCGAGAATTTTCCTGAGAATTTATAGATTTATGA